>VDFB02338636.1:0-14294 GCA_007258455.2 Sequoia sempervirens | reverse complement strand
TTGTGAAAATCTTTTGTGTATTCTTTCACAGATCTACTTCCTTGCTTCAACCCTTGCAATTTCTTAAACAGATCTAGCTCATAGTCTATTGGTATGAACTGCTTCTTCAGTTTCTCCACCATGCGATCCTAACTGCTGATCTTTCCTTTTCCTCTTCATTTCTCCCAACCGGGACTCCTTCACTCATATATATCGGGTAATGGCCCTTCGCCTTGTCTTTAAACCAACCCGGACCGGGTCTCCATGATTTACTTTGACCACTGACACTGTGGGTCTTTTCCCATCTTGAAATGGCCCTTATCAACCGTGACCGATCTTGGATCGATCAATTCTTCTTCTTCCTCTTCTACATCTCAATCTTGCAATGCATCAATTTGTCTCGGAGGCTCTAAACCTCTACGCTAATGGATCTTTCCATCAAAGATGCTTCTGTACCACCTCGGCCACCTCTGGCACCACCACGCTTACGAGGCATCACTCTTGGAGGCATCTTGAAGATCTTGAACCCACAACCACGGTCCTGGTGCAAACTGCCTCACGATCGGCGATCTGTTCACACGCTCAAGAAAACCCGCTCTGATACCACCTAACGAGGGAGCAAACCCGAGACACAGAAATACACTCACAAAACAGAGAATAATATTTTATTCATAAATATTGAACTTCCTACAGGCAGAGGATCTCAAATCCCCAAGCTCTGTATTACATGCAAATTACTAACTTACAGAAAATTACCCAGATCCCCTTTCACAGCATGCGAACTTCTTTCCCCAAAAAGTTACCCAAAAATCAGAAACAAGCCCCTAAATAGACCCATTTCCATTTGGAACCAAAAACAACCTTCGAGATAAGATTTTTGACGGTTTGGCGCCAAAATTACAATTCGAAATTCAAGTTTAAATTCATAGTCAAAAATTAGCACATTTCTAAAATATGCACCAACTTATGGCAGCCATAACTTTTAATCCGACCGTCGGATCTTCAATGATAATACCTTTTCGGAAAGCTCTCGAAAAAAAGATTTTCCACAAAGTAGGCCTTTGGTGGACTACTTTGGCGTTTCCGCAAATTTTCAGGCCCATACGGGATCGTTTGGTGCCTCAAACTGAGCTCGGAAGGTTTTTCAGGGCAAAAAGCAGAAATTGGAACTTGAATAACTTTCAAGTCATGAATGATCTTGACCTGATTCTTTCACCAGACTGTGTATTTTTCCATCCTGAACCTTCCCATAAATTTCTGTCTTCCCATGACTTCAAATGCAAACCTGCTAAAAATAGCAGTTGAGCAGAAAAAGCAAAAAAACTGTTCTGAAAGTTGGAAACTCTTATTTGACGAAAAGGGTATCCAGAAATACAAAAACATCTACAAAAAGAAAACAACAGGAACAAAAATGGAAATCATCTTTTGGGTGATGCAAGATTTCCCTCACACCACTGGATGCTCCTGCATCAGGGACCAATGAGAATGTGCCATGTGTCTCAATGTGAGTCGCTGGAATTTTGAGTGTCGGGCTTTTGAAATTGCCAGTTTATTAAAAAATCAACCGTCGATATTTGAAAAACCTGCTTGGATTTTTAATAGGGTCGTGGGTGTATAGTGGGTGGTGAAGGCACTACCACGTGGCAGTTGGCATGTGGGGCCCACTTGTGGTACCTGCGGAGGTATGCAATACCTGCATACTACAAATATAATCCCGTAAAAACCTTTTTCGTTTGGCCTTTTTTATTTGATTTGTAATAAAAACTTTTTCAGAAAAATCAAATCAAGTATGATTTTTAATTTTTCTAAAATAAATTTCAAAAATATTCAGACAATAAAATATATAATTTTTCAAAATCGTATCGTCGACGTAATGATGGCGACTTGGGGCCATACGGCTCTTTGAGCAAAAAAAAATTTCCTCACCGAACAACTGCTCTGATTTGGATAATTTGGCAGTCAATCTTAGGGTTTTTGGCCCTTTTGGACGCAATGGCAAGGTCGGATTTGACCCAAAATGCTCAAAAATTGCAGCTACCTTCTGGATCTAGCAACCACACTTCAGCTTCAAACCCTCATAGATTTGGCCTCGTATGTCCAATTTGGACGAAACAAAAGGAAAAATCAACTTTCTTGAACCTTCGAGACGTAATGGTGAGGTCATATTTGCACTAGCAAGCTCCGATATGAACCTGCAATAAAGAGCCAAAAATGGAACACCCGCAAATTTGGTATCTCTCTTCAAAAAAAGACTCTCCAACGGCACCTAACCCGCTCTGATACCATGTTAGAATTGGCTATGGATGCCAAGATCTTGAGACCAAATGGAAAGCACAAAAGAGAGAGAATATGAATATGACAAGAATAAACTATATTCAATGTCAAATGATATCAGATGATTGATTTTAAAATGAGAGACCCCTTGGTTATATAGCCAAGGTGAGATGCAAGATGTCATAGGATTATGACAAGTGTCTTAATCATATGACATGAGACAACTAATCACACTTACCTAGGTTCACATGTAGTAGTTGTCAAAGGATAAGATAACAACTAATGACAACTAACATCTTCTAGAAAGATTCCTTTCTATGACCTAAGTAAACTTAACATGTGTAAATAAGTCCCCAGTAATGAATTAACTAGGTACAAGACTTTATTTACACCAACAATTACCAATTAGTGAACTACTAGTTGAAGTGTGTAGATATTTATAGGAATAGAACTCAAGTGAAGGAAATAGTTAACTTGATGCCTTTTCCAAGTTAACTGGCTATCCTCTTTTCATGCATGTCTATTCTTTGGAGTTATCTATTGTATATTTGGAGCTTTCTTTAGTATTAGATCAGTTAACTGATGTTAGCATTCCAATTAACTATTAGTTACCTTTTGTTTAGAGTTAGAAATAAAGCTTGCATGTTGGAAAGACTAATTCTTAACACAAGGATATTTTAGGGTTCCCTGCTCCTTGTTTGTGTATAAATAATAGCATACTTGCTCATTATTTTCTTAACTGTACTTGTGATAACAAAACATTGAGCTTACTTTGGCCTATTTCTTTGTTATTTAGTATATGTTCAAACTTTTTTTGTGTAATTTGGTTTGATCATAAATTGTATGCCTATTATAGCTACAATATACTATCACATATGTGTGATTACTATTGGAGTTTGAGGAAATAATCTTATGCCTACCTTGCTTTGATCTACATTCTCAAAATCTTTCGGTATTATTGGTTTATGTTTTCCTTTCATGAACTTTATTTCAGCTTACATCTAAAAGTACAATGAGTCTTGGAATGTGTTTTGGAAACAAGTTTATTTAATTTTTGTTTTAATCAATCATTCCCTATTTACTTCTAACATCTCTTGCTTTGAATTTACTTAAGAAGTTAGAAGTGTCATTAGGTCAAGCTTAGTTGTAGTTGAAGTTACGAAACCAGAGAAAACCTCAGCTGCAATGCCTAGAGTTTTATAACCTTGTTCTCTCGAATGAGATAAAAAGATAAACAATTACTTTAGTATTTTCTTTTTATGCATAATCAACAAAGAGGGAGATTCCCCTCCTAATTCGAAGAGCACTCTAACTATGCATAGTTGTCTATTTCCAATCCTCACTCCAAAGATGCAAATTAAAATGCCAGCAAATCCTCATGAAGAGTGCCTTTAAAAATTGATCAATTGTCTCCATGCAAGAATATGTCATAACCAAATAAGGTATATGCCCAATCAAAGAAGATGACAAAACATGACTATGTGGAAATTGATGTAGAATAAGATCCAAAAATAATGATGGCTTTACAAAAATTATGCAATGATTTTCATCAAAGAAGAGAGATAACCCATCAAATGTGTCCTCTAATCTATAATTTGAGACTTATAAAACAAATCAAATATACCTATAAAATGCTCATCCAACAAAGATAAATTTGAAATACAATGATCATCTTGCTTAATTTAACAATTGGAAACCATGACAACTCTAAAATATGAAGAATCTAGAGGTGAAGAATATGGAAGCTCTTCATTAAGGCTTAAGATCCCCAAGGTTCAAGTAACCAAAGTGAGCCTCTAATGAACTATTCGCGCTCGATGTAGGAGTATCAGCCTTAGATAAATCTTCAATAGGAGTAGAAGCAAAATGTGAAAAGATGTAAATATTAAAATAAATATTAGCCTTACCAACCACAACAATCTTTCTACTATGCAATATTGGATGAATACTAAATCTAGAGTGAACATATCCTTTTGCACAAACAACCATATAAGTATAATTTTTCATCAAGATTTTAGATGTAACTCATGGTTTAAATGTCAAGAATTGATCTTGTAAACATGCCATGTGGTGGGAAGCTCCAAAGTAAATAATCCATACTACAAACTCTACAACTATAGTTACAACAAGTGCATTTCCTTTCATCTTATCAAATTTATTAGAAAAACCCAATGTTCTTGATTTTTTCGATGATGATGATGATGGTGTAGAAGAAGAGGGTGAACTAGAAGACTTGGAAGAGAATGAAATATTATGCTCTTAAATGAGTTTCCTCATCTCTTATAACAATTTTGTTCACTATGCTCTTGTTTCTTGAAATATGCACATGGGTCTCTCCTTCTTGGGTTTATCCTCTTTAGAAGAAGTGGGAAGATCACTAGATTTTGTCTTAGTCTTATATTTCTTCTTGACTTTTGCTTTAGGTTGTTGAGATAACAATGCATGATGTTTTGGGAAGAACATATAGCTAGATAAGATTGACTTACTCTCTAGTCAAACATTCACAAAATGTCTCAAAAGAAGGCATGTTAAATGAGTCACCTAAGGCATCCATCATGGAATAAAAGGTAGAATCAAAGAATATAAATGACCCCTTTAACTTAGACAAAATCAAGAAGAAACTTTCCTTACCAAATTTATCTTTCCCACAAATAGCTAATTGCGATCTCAAATATTTGAATTTTACCATATAATCTTCAATATTGGGAAAAGTATTAAGAGAAAAAGATACCAATTATGTCACTAATTGCAAAGCACAAAATTCACTAATAATACCAAACAATTATTTATATTTTTCCCATACTTGATTTGGTGTAGTGCATTCTAGGACAATATGAAACAACAGGTTATTAGAAACATGCAATGCAATCAAGCCCATAGCCTCATCACATTTGTTCCTGTGAGAAAATATATCATAATCCTTAGTAAATTCAAGTTTATCATCACCCAAGGTAGACCAAAAAACTTTGGAAATAAGTAACCTTTACATTTTGGTATTTCATGTGTGATAGTTATGAGGAGTGAGAGACATAAGAGCTAATAGATAAATAAACAATATACTACAAAAAAAAAGCCATGAAACCTCCCAAATCTAAATCAATACTAAAAATGAATTCCCCCCCAAAAGACAACCTCTCTACGTGTCAAGATGTCTAAGTAATCAACTAGAATGCGCTATTGGAAAAAATTGAATAAAATTTACTTGGGGTTGAATCTAGAAAATTTGTATGCATAGAACATAAGATCTCTTGAATACCTTTCCAATGCCAAAAAAATCATAACCAAATTTCCAATGATATTTGGTTTTTGAAAATCTAATTCCTAGATCAAAAGATATGGCTCTTAGAAAAAAATTGCCCTATTAGGGCATCAAGAGCTAAAATTAGGACCCTTAGGGGCTAGTCGATTGTTCCTCACATGACCCAATGCTTACCACTAGGTTTTTAAAAAAACCACCACTAGTACAGTGGCAGGTGGTTGGTGAGATGATGGAGTGCTTGGTGGAAAGTTCCCATCTCACTCAAAGTTAAGCCTTGTGTTTTAGTTGCAAGATTGTCTGCTAGAACTAGAATTTGGAGGTTCAAATGCTAAATCAACATAGAAAATTAAAAAAACGTTTTTTAATTAAAAAACCAAAAAATCATATCGTAGACAATGTTGATGCTAGTCTGATGTAGGAATTGTACAGCAAATTGCACATAACGAATATTCTACTTGAATATTCTTCCAACTGTATTCTTGAATGTGCTAGAAATTGTAGACTTGTACGAATCAAAAAAATGGTACAAATCCATATAATTGTATGAACTGTATAAACAACAAACCAATTTTTTTCAAACCTTAGAAAGAATGGCCAAAATTTTCCAATCACCAAAATATCAATTATTTTATATCAAATGGGGGTTTTGGGAATTTTAGACTCATTGATGAGGTTTTTTTTTCTTAAAGTGTACCTAGGAAAAGCTCACACCCAAATCACCTTCAACTCTAAGGAGTTTGCATATCTAGATCTATGATACCATGTAGGAGTTGATAATGAAATCTAAGCAACTGATAGTGATCTACCATGGTTTAGGATCACCTAAAAAACAAAAACAAAAACCTTCCACACGAGAGCTTTGCAAGAGAATGTCTTGCTTGATTATGAATAAAACTTGATACAAGAGTCCTTGCTTATATATGCAAGGTGAGAGATAAGATTAGACAATATCATGACAAGTGCCTTAATCCTATGACATGAGACAAATAAAGATAAGATAAGATCACATGAAAAATAAGACTTCTAGAAATATTCCTAGACCCCTAAGTAAACTTAACATGTGAATAAGATCTACTAGGTGAACTATTTAGGTAAAACACCATATTCACACCAACATTTACATCATGTTGATCAATGGAAACCTTTGATATATGGGTATAGGGAAAAAAGTGACCACAAAATCTACTAGAAATAGTCATATAAAATGACATGAATATTAGGGATTTACACTTTCTATACACTATTATACATAAAGGAATGACTAACACACTAGTTTCACCTTTGAGTCTATGCAAACTTGCATAAAGAATGATATTCAAGTGCTTGCTAGCAATTCTATAGTTGCAAGGCCATATCAACTCATTAATGATGTTCAATGTTATTTTATCCCCCGTTGCTAGAAAATCATGTGCAAATTCATGCTCAAATGATGAATAGTGTTCTTTGGGGAGGAAAAACCTTTTCTACAAATTACTATATCACATCCAATCATAAAATGGCCTTCTAGATGTGTAGGGAGGTAGGTGGGAGCTAAAATGAAAAATTATAGGAGTTGTGAATTGTTTAGGATCAGAGTTCAGAGATGAATCATCCTTGTACCACTTAAAAAGTAAGTCTACATCTCAAACTTTGATAAGAAATACAAAGGAAGTTATTAGTCGAAAAGTAGAATAGTGAAGACATCGATTGACAAAACATATTGTATCTTAGTACAAAAAACTTTGTGGAGCATAATATTATAAAGATATCATCTAGACTAGGGGTATTGTAGATGGGTCATGTACCATCCCATAAATATATACATAAAAGAATATTTGAATGACAAAATGTAAGAGAAAGAGAGATATAGATAAATATGCAAGCAATAGATGTATAAGAAGAATTATATCTATAAATGTATGAAGGAATAGATGTATAGAGATTAGATATAGACTAAGAAAGAGAGGATATAGATAATTATAAGGAGAGTATAAATAAATATACTATTTTCAATCTGATTAATACAATGGATACCATAATTCTGTCTGTAAAATGTTATATGCTATTATGTGAATATATATAATTACTTAACCATATGTCTAATTCTATTAGTGTTTACCTTTATATGACTAAGTATGGGGTATAAACTACAACACTTTACAAAATACTTGAGGCTAAAAATTTTAGTTTTTTTTTCCCCCAATTTCTTGCTAACTTTGGTTCCCTTTTTGGGACCGTGGTTAGGTGATATAAAGGACTGTAACACCAAAAAATTTAAAAATTTAACTCAGACATTGAGAAAGAAAAGGGAACCAATGAGGATATAAAAATCTATGAAACTATTCACTTGGTGCTTACCTTGTGAGAGGGGGTTAGGCACCAAGGGGATGGAGAATGGAAAGGGGGGATATTTTGGAAAGCATATTTTAAAATATGTGACTTCTAAAGGAAAAAATACTAAAAAAGTTCTATGGGAAATGATATAAGGATTGATAGAGAACCATGAGAAAGATTAAAGAACAAATTGAATTGGTAAAAAAAGTAAACATGACCAACCTAAATGGAGAATAAAGAAGACAACAATAGAGGATTGAAAGAGAAGAAAGACATCACAAAAGGATGGAAATTTTGGAGAAGATGAGAAGTGAGATTGCCAAAGAGGGTGTTGTTGAGCATGCCAAAGGGGGTGCTACCAAGGAAATAGGAAAAAAGGGTAAAGAAGAGAAATAGTAAACTCCAAAAAGATCAAAAATATGTTGGGAAAAGTGAGACAACTCATAACTAGTACAAAGAAAAATAATCATAATTATGAGAAATCTAGAAGATTGCTATTAGGAACTTGTAATCAAACAAAACATCCATTATTGCCACAACCTTTTGGAAGTTTGATGATCAATCCAGACCTATCAACCCTTACCATTAACTTGAATGATAGATTTACAAAAAAATTGAAAACTCTAGAGAAGACCCCATCAATTCAAGAAGAATTAGTCAATAGAAGCATAAGGAAGTTAAAAGAAGAAGAAATAAGAAAAAGTAGAGGGAATCTATTGAATTTGGGTAAATAGTTATTTTTACAACCAAATAAAATGACACTAATGAATAGGAAAATGAAAATATATTTGAAGTTATAACCCCCCAACCAGGATCCATCCCATTAGCCATATAAGAGTTGAAGAATTTTAAAAGAAGATATACCATCGGACAAAAAAATAAGAGGAAAAGTAGAGTGGGAAGGAATACTTGGGAGAGAATACTTTGATATAAAACTAGCTAGAGACAAAGGTAGAGAGCAAAAACCTTATACTATTAGAAAGGTACAGAATGAGAAAGGAGAAAAGCCTAGTCCACAAATCCAAGAAGTTGGGATAGGAGAAAGAAAAGACATGATAGAATTCACAATCAAGATCCCAATATTTGGGAAAGATACAACAAAAGCCACAAAACATATCTATTCTCTAGAATCCATGTGGCAAAGGTAGGATACAGACAAAGATAAACTAAAATTACTTGACTTTGTATCCTCACTCAAGAAATATGTATTAGATTGGTATAAGAAGACCTATCATAAACATGGAAAAAGCTAGAATGAGGTAAAACAATATTTCTTCACTACAACACCAAACATTCCAACAAAAAGTGTAAGTAAAATGAGAGACCTAGTACAAAAGGAAGATGAATTAGTAAAAGAATATGATAGAGGATTCAAAGAAGTGTGTCAGAAGCTAGAAGTACCATTGATAGAAAGATAGAATATAGAATGGTTTATTTTCATACTTTAAAAATATATAAGAGCATCCTTGGATGGGAAGATATTCAACACTTATATGGATTAAATCACCATGGCATACCACATTGATGCTCAAACATGGTACAAACCTCAAAAGAATGGCATGAAGGAGAATATTGAGAAATTACAACTTATGATAGAACAACTAACAATACAAAATTCAATCTTATCAAGAGGAGAAACAAAGAAAACTAAAGAAATTTTGCGCACATACTACTCACGAGGTCACCTTTGGAATGACTATCTTAAGGCTCAAGGAGAGAGAGAACCATCATCGCACTACATGTAGAAGTAAAGACATTTCTAGCCAAAACTAACTCAATGTATTGTGGGAATTTCTAAGAGTGGGATAGTCACTTCACAAAGGATACTCCTGCAAACCAATTTCAGGTATGGAACACATAGAATCATCTTGATCTTGATGCCCTGTGCACCACAACTATGATGCAAATATAGATAGGAACATGGCACATGTTAAAGGATTGGCAGAAGGACCTCTATATAATACAGATTATAGATAGCCACCATGGAGGGATAACAATAGTGCATATGTGTTACAAAACAACCCACCACAAGACTATATGGGAGATAATAGACAATCCAATTATAGAGGAGGAAGAGGACACAATAGAAACAAATTCCAGAGGAGTAATGCAACATGTTACAATTGCAAGAAAATAGATCATTATATCAAAGAATTTTGGTCAAAAAAGAGAAGAAAATGCCCTTTTTTCAAAGATGATTCCCATGATATATTTTGATGTGATAAGTCTCAACAATATTATCAAAATACACTACGTTTTAGAAGTTATGATTTCTAAGACAATAAAGGAGCAAGAGTGATAAGAATAATACGACAAAGAGTTAAAAATTTCCAAATAGTAGATAACTTGTCCTTAGACACATCAAATGAAGATTCTCCAAAGAATAACAACCACCATGGATAAGAAAAAAGAAGAAATCGAGAATAAAGAAAAATAATGTGATAGTACTAACTAGTTAGGGAATAGATATCAAGAAAAAAAGAGAGAGATTGAAGAAATTACCAAAGAAACAAAACTAGAAGAGGAAGAAGAAGAGTATGATCACTTCTAGCCAAATAAGAAACAACATGAAAAAATAGTGGTAAAAGTAAATAGGCAAATTATACAACAGAAAGATGAGATAGCTTGTTTATCAAAAGAAGAGGTAATAATGTTGAATAATCTAACCCCACTGGCTCAACAAAAATATTTTTTAGTAAAATTGAAACAATTAGGAAAGTATTAGAATAAGAACAAATAACAAGTACGTCAAATTACAAAAGACCAGGATTGGAAAATGGTCCCCTATTAATTATCACAAATTTTAACAACAATGAAGTTAAACATGTAATGATTGATCTAGGGGTTGACCTCATTATTCTTCTAACGACCACTTGGGAAAGATTAGAAAAAGCTAAGCTCATTAGAACACCTATGAACATTAGTCTAGTTGATGTATGGAAACATTAGGAACATGGAAGAATGTACAAGTAAACATAAAAGGGATCACACAAATTTTTGACTTTGAAGTTGTAGAGATGAAGGAACCTTTCAACACCTTTAGAGGATTGCTTAGACTAAAATGGCTTGCTAATTCTAATGGCATAGTAGACTCTAGGAAGGAGAAAATATCTTTGACAAATGACAATAGAGTAGTTCACATTCCATTAGGAGAAAAAGAAGATAGAAAATATGTGGAAAAAATAGAATAAAACAATGATAGGGAAGATCCTTGGAACCTCTATTCTATTTCAAGAGGAGGATCCTAATAGTCCTGGAGAGATTGAATTAGGAAGTGACAATGCTAGTACTGACAATGATGGTGTTTTGATGCATGGCTACAAGAAGAATAGGAATTAACATCTAGGAAGGAATATGGATTTTGAAGAGCATTTGTGATACATAGACAATCTATTAGATCTCCACAAAGTGCCACAAATCTAAGAAAGGTACCACAAATGCATAAAAAATATCATACAAACTCCAATTTGACATGTCCCAAACCTCCCCAAGTAGTAAAGAAAAAATTAAAGTAGTATCCAAAATAGAGCAAGGCTATCTAAATTATGATCTCAGCAAAATAATTCCATACAGGAAAATCAATAAGACAATAGAAAATTTAATCATTAAAACAAATTACCCATTACTTAAAGCGCAGGCCTAATTTTGAAAGTCAATTTCCTTGATCTAACCCTAAACACATCAAACAAAGGATCAAACAAAAGTATTAAGCAACCACATTAATATGAATTAAATAAAATTAACATACAAATGTACCTTAGTCCTTTCATCAACCACAAAAGTGAAAATACTCACCAAAAACTAGAGCCATAGAAAGTTAACGGGAAGAAATACATAGGAAATGGCTAGACCATTTATTACACTCATCTCACACAAAATTTATAAATAACCCCTTCATCCCTCATTTTCACTCACTACACACTCCATTTTGCTAATCTCTTGCATTCCACTACTCTGCACTAAACCTAAGCTAGTTCCTACTTTGCTGTAAAATTTCAGCTATGACAATGGCCGCATCTACTTTCATGGATGTCTCAGAAAAACCAAGGCCAAAATACAAGCACTTCCCCTAGAAAGAAATGGAGATAAACCCAACATGGGAATTCTCAAAAGTATCCACAGAGGTAATCTACATCGAATATATCATAAAATATATCCGCGCACCCCTCGTGGAAATCAACCATACAAAATTTGAAATCCTACGACCTAGCCTCTTACAACCATGCACACAATAATACCTACCATAGTATCAAAATATAGTTGAGAAATGGTTGGACATATGGAGAGAATTTCTAGATTTCATTGGATAGGAAGAATGGGCCCATAATCCTTAGTAGATTCCATGATGAATACCCCTACTTGGAACAACCCTACTAAATTACAAAGGAAGTCATCCAAGTTGTCACAAGACTATAGGCTCAAGGGGAAGTCCCATTGAAGAAATCCATTAAAATAACAAAGGCTACTTGACTAATAAAAGTGACCTGATGACTGGAGCTTAGTCGTTTACAAAAATTACCAACCTTACAGTCAAATATGCCACAATGGGCATAGCATATAAAGTATACAACACCCACTGAGAGGATTTCGTCATCACAACCACTATCCACACATCATACCAAATGGTTAAAAATGAAAAAGATATAGACCTCTATGAGGTCCTATGACAGGAACTAACTGATAGTATACAACACACCAAGCAGTCTCACTATCAATTTAGGTATGAGACTCTATTGATATGCCTAAATTTCTATTTCATGACTCAACTACCAAGGTCTACAGGAAAAATATGGGATTCAACCTAGCTAGTGGCAATGCAAATACAAGACCATGCCAAACATTTTCAATATGTCACTTCCTTCACTGCAACCTATTGGGGTTCTTCAAATCACTCCAATAAAAGCTCCAAGATAGGGAATGCATCTCCTATGAGGTGGTCCATCAATATATCAAGGATATAGTTTTCCTAGTAGATAAATATTACACCTTTATGGAAAATATTGATCCTAGGACCTCATGGATACCCCAGCATTGCTATGAAGTATCTAATATTGAAATCCATAAATATGCCTCTATCCTCAATAGTTGTTGAAAAGATCCAAAAGGGGAGAAGTATATAATCTATCAGCAATATATGGACAACCTAGAAAAGAAAAAGGTGAAAGAATATTTTAATAAGAACAAGCTGAAGTTGTATGAGAAATAAGGTATGCCCAAGCAAGATTCAAAGGAACAAAGCACTCCTTAGAGGTCTAGAAGAATTCACCTGGGCACTCCACCAACAAGACCTTCCCAAGGTGAGCCTAGTAGGTTAAGGAAACGAAGGCTTAAAATCATCCCTCCTTAAACATAATCATTAGAAAAGGAAGCCACATAAGCTCTCATTCAAATGAGTTTAGAGAAGAATCCTAAGAGGAGAAAGGAAAAGGCACAGATACAAGTTTCTCCACAAACATTAAACATAGAAGAACATGAACAACCATGTTCAAAGGACACGTCTATTTCATAGAGTACAACTACCCTTGAAGTCTCTCCACTAGTGGATGAGGACCAACTATATAGTGGTCTATTTTGAAGGAAGTAATGGATACAAAATTGCAAAAAGATCCAAAAATGGCAAGACCAAACAAAAAAAACTATAGAAAGGGAAATTATCAGGTATATGATAGCAACCAATATCACTTTAAAAGATCTGATTGATAGATTTATGAACCAATTAACTACTGCACTAAAAAGGAGAAGGGAGAAAGTAGAAAAAGAACATATGAAAGAATTATTATTAGAGAGGTGGCTACCACAATGACCCCTCTGTAAAAGTAAAAGATAGCAAAACTTAAAACTAAAGATCTCTAATCTAAACAAAGATTGGACAAACTAATGATGGAAAAACTAGAAATCACTTAGGTAATAAAAAAGAGATTACATAAGCAATGGAAAAAGCATATCAGAAGATGTACAATGAAGAAGAAAAATATCAAAAAATTTGAACAGGAGCAATCTTCTCCCCCTCAGCAATCTGATAAACCTTCCTCCTCTGCCCCTTCATCCATGCAATCCATCAAGGAATTTATGGAAAAATGGAAACAAATCCAAAGGGTGTCTTCTCTACAACTCTAATTACCACTAGTAGGATCACATGTAGACTTGGTAAGCATCTCACCTTTACATAAATTTCAATTAGGGGATAGCCTACACCAAACAACAAGGGAATAAATTCTACATCATGTGGAGAGCTCTGACCAATTAGATGAGCTAGTGAAATATGTACAAGGGAATTTCCTTCAAATCCCAAGGGACCCATCACAACCTTTAGTGGCACAGTCGAGACTATTGGTAGAAGGAATAGTCAAGGATAACCAACTCCATAAGAAAACATTAAGGAAACAAATCTAGGTAGAATTTCATAAGACAAGGATAAACAAGTAGAGGAAAAAGTGTGTTACAACACACTTTTCTTTGGAATCATATA
>VDFB02338635.1:0-13504 GCA_007258455.2 Sequoia sempervirens | reverse complement strand
GAGTATTCTTGTTCACACCTGACATACAGAAACCTTGCTAGGATGTACTTCAGAAGCTTTAGACACCTTAGACCAAAACATGGAAAGGTAAACCTATCCCTGTAATAGTCAACAAGTTTCCCTAGACCTCTTCCCTACATACCTATCAAAGCAAGTATTTGCTGAGGTTATTTTACAAGAACGTCCGAAAAGCACAACAAACAAAAGATAATGATCACTGCCCCATTCCTATGACTCTAAATCCTCTGTTTTGGGATATCATCAAGACGTCCTTGGAATGAGCACAAAATAAGATAAGTGAATAAAGACCAAGTAATTAAACAAACTAATGCTCTTCAATACCGCTAACAGAAAAGGATGTGTTTTCTAAAGATGATAAGCGAAACTTATTGCCAAAAGATAATGCCCATTGTAGGAAGGATTCATCCTATGACATGTTAGTGGATGGCGGCACGTCATTTCATTTATAAAGGATGATTGATGTGGGACAAATTCAGGTGATGTGTTATCGATATGAAGAGATGACCAATTTGCTTACTGACTTAGACTTAAGACTTGACATTTTGAGTTCTACTTGCAATCTGCTAGACTTGTTTTCGATTGTTTTACCAAAGGTTGATGATGACAATCAGTTTATTATGGGTGGTGTTTATTGTGGGTGCAAGCGAGATGAGGTGGATGGATTTTTTTTAAATATTTGGATGTTTTTGACATTTTGAAATGTTTTGAGGCTATTTTTGGATTTTGGATTTTTCAAATGTTTTGATTTTTAATTTTCCAATGTTCTTGGGATTTTCAGATATTTTGACCAAGAAACTAACCTAAAGACCTATCCTAGTGGCCTCGGGGGCTGATCGACAAATTAGCCTTGCCTACGTTATACATGTAGAGACCACGTAGTTTGACTGACGACCTGACCGATTTATAGATGATGATATACATGATGAGATGTCAGTTTATTATGACAGATTCCTATAGGACTGACCTAAATGTCTCGGGGGATGATCAAAGATCAACCTTGCCTGAGTTCAAGCTCAGAGATGACATAGTTCAACAAGATGACCCTATTTTTGGTTTTTTGAATGACTTTTTGACCTATTTTTGGATTTTGATGTTTTGAATGTTTTTGGATTTTCTGATGTTTTGATGTTTTTGGATTTTCTGATGTTTTGATGTTTTTAGATTTTCTTATTTTGAGGATTTTAAGGTCATACACGAATCCGCTCCGATGGGAATGTGCCCCCAGCGTGATGCAATAGACTACCCTGATAAAGGTAGGACAAACTAACCTTGACAATGCGCCGAGTAGTACTAGGAGGGATCATGATACGAACACATGACCAAACTATGGTGTGGATGCGAGTGAATGTGTGATGGGTGGAGATATGGATGTGATGGATGATGGAAGCGAAATGGAGGGATGATGATGAACAAGCCGTAAAGATCCTGGTGGATGGATAGTGCTTATTTACGCAAGGCACTTGTTTACCAGGTTTTCACCAAGGTACTTGCCCAAGGTGCCACCAAAGTGGTTTTCACTAGAGGACAATTTTTTTGCTCCATTTTTATGATTTTTTTGGATTTTTTACTTTTTTGATTTTTTTGTTGTTATCAAGATGCCTGTTTGCTAGGTTTTCGCCCAAGTAACCATTTTTTTTGGACTTTTTCTAATCCTTTTGTATTTTTTTTGGTTTTATACCTAGAAGAATTAGGCATAAAACTTTTTGAGATGGGAGCTATTCATGGGCTCTTGTAGAGGTTCCCCTTCGGGTGTTGATAGCTGATATGCCCCTAATTTATAGCTTGATGTGATGATGAAAGGCCCTAACCAATTGGGTTCGAACTTGCCTTTGCTGCTGGGATTCAGGACATTCTTCTGATTTTATTTTAAGATCAATTCTCTGACTTGGAAAGTCCTACTTTTGATATTCTTGTTGTAGCTTCGTTTGAGTCTATTTTGATAGACTTGTAGATGATTCAAAGAATCTATGCATCTCTCATCTAGTAGCTCCAGCTCGTTTAATCTTGACACCTGGTAGTCCTCATTAGTGATGAGATTTTGCAATGATATTCTGAGGGATGGGAGCTTGATCTCAATTGGGAGTGCAGCCTCTGATTTGTAGACCAAGGAGAATGGGGTGGTGCCAGTGGGTGTGCGGATGCTAGTTCAATAAGCCCAGAGGGCGGGATTAAGCTGCAAGTGCCAGTCACAACCCGCGTCATTGATTATTTTCTTGAGGATTTTGAGGATGGTTTTGTTTGTGGCTTCTGCTTGGCCATTGCCATGGGGATAGTATGGGGTGGGAAAGTGATACTGGATTTTGAATTTCTCGCATAAGTTGCAAACCTCCTGGTTCTTGAATGGTGTGCCATTATCTGAAATAATGGCTTGTGGGACACCATAACGACATATGAGATAGTTCAGGATAAATTTTAAGATTTCCTTCCCAATAATATATGTCATGGGTATGGCTTCCACCCACTTTTTGAAATACTCAGTTGTAGTGATAATGAATTTATGGCCATTGGATGAGGTGGGAGTGATTTTTCCAATGAGATCGAGTCCCCATTGCGAGAAGGGCCATGGTGTGATAATCAGGTGAAGCTCTTGAGCTGGAGCATGGATGAGATCCCCATGCTGCTAACATTGTATACACCTTTTAGCATGATCATGTGCTTCTCTTTCCATTGTGGGCCAGTAATACCCCAGCCTTAGCAGTTTCTTGGCTATGGTTATTTTTCTTGAGTGTGAGCCACAAATGTCGTTATGAACATCGGTTAGAGTGGTTAATACCTCCTTAGCATTTAGACAACATAGTAAGGTACCTTCTATGCTTCTACGGTATAAGGTATCACCTAGGGTGATGAATCTAGATGCTTTTTTGATGAAGGTTTGTTTTAGGTTCGATGGTAGGTTAGCGGGTAAGACTCCTATTCGAAGATATGTATAGATGTCATGATACCAAGGATTGCCAGGACCAATGATTTGACAAACATATTCTGATTCCAGTACCTCGAGTGTGGGAACAAGAAGCTGCTCAATCAGAAATTCATATTTTTGTACATTATGAGGGATGTCTAATAGAGACCCAATTGTAGCCATGGCATCAGCTGCTCTATTGTTGGTTCTTGGAATTTGCTCAAATGTTATGTCGATGAAGGATTCCTTTAGAGTCCACCAATTTTTTGTATGGGGTTAGCTTGTCATCCTTTGTCTGATATTCATTATTGACCTGATTTATGATCAACTGAGAGTCTCCATATACCTTGAGAGCTATGATGTTCCATTGCACTGCTATCTTGAGACCTATAGTCAAAGCCTCGTATTCCACTATATTGTTGGTACAAGGAAATGCCAATTTGTATGATTTTGGTATACAATCCCCTTGTGGGGTGATGAAGAAGACACAAGCTCCTGATCCATGTTGTGTGTATGACCCATCGAAGTATAGTTTCCAATGGTTAGTTACGTTGAGGTTAAAAATGGACTCATCTGGGAATTCTGAGACAAGAGGATTCTCAGAATACATAGGTACCTCTGCTAGTTGATCCACAATGACTTGACCTTTAATGGATTTCTACTCTACATACTCGATGTCATACTCTAATAATATCATTACCCACTTTACCATTCTACCCGTGAGCATTGCCTTTGATAGGAGATACTTGAGGGGATCAATTTTTGCGATGAGCTTTATCTTGTGTGCTAGCATGTAATGTTTGAATTTTTGGGATGCAAACACTACTGCGAGGCAAGCTTTCTCGATGAATGAGTAATTTAGCTCATGACCGACCATTGTCCTACTGATATAGTAGATGGCCCTCTCTGTTCCGTTTTCATCATGTTGAGCAAGAAGAGCTCCAAGGGTTGCTACTGTTGCTGACACATATAAGATCAATGGCTTTTTCGGGATAGGTGGCATTAACACTGGAGGTGTCAATAGATATTCCTTAATTTTGTTAAATGCCTCTTCACATTTTGCATCCCATTTGTATGCTACCCCCTTGTGGAGTAGGTGAGAGTATGGGCTCTTCTTGTCTGCCAGTTGTGCTATAAATCGTCAGATGGATTGAAGTCAGCCTTGGAGGGCTCTTAGTTGTTTTAATGTTTTCGGTGCTTCCATCTCGAGGATTGCCTTCACCTTTGCTAAATCCACCTCAATACCCCTCATGGAGACTATGTATCCTAGTAGTTTACTTGATTGTACACCAAAGACACACTTCTTAGGATTTAGTCTAACTTTGTATTCCTCCAGTCTGTCAAAGATAGCACTTAGGGTTGCTATATGATCTTGTCTTTTTCTTGACTTTGCTAGGATGTCGTCAACATAGTCCTCAACTGTCTTGTGAATCATATCATGGAATATTAGTGTCATGGCCCTTTGATAGGTTGCTCCTGCATTCTTTAGACCAAATGGCATCATGTTCCAGTAGTAGGTCCCCCATGGACAAGTGAAAGTCGTCTTGTGTTGATCTTCTTTTGCTATCATAATCTGGTTGTATCCTAAAAATCCATCCATAAGTGATAGCATCTCATGCCCTACCATCATATCTACTATCATGTCTATGTTGGGAAGTGGGAAATCATCCTCGGGACATGCTTTGTTCAAATCTCTAAAATCCATGCAGATTCTGATGGATCCGTCAGGTTTTGAAATAGGTACCAGATTTGACACCCATTCTGGATAATCAATTGGTCGGATAAATCCTACATCCAACAACTTTTTGAGCTCCATTTTGACCAACAAGGCGATTTGAGGATGCATTTTCCAAAGCTTTTGTTTGACCTATTTTTCCTCTGGATATACTACTAAATGATGAACCATAGTCTCTAGATCTAGCCCTAGCATATTAGCATAACTCCATGCGAAATTTATTTGTCTTTCCTTTAGGAATGCTGCTAGGAGTTCTTGCTCTTCTGTTAATAGTGATTCTGTGTAGAATGTGATATGCGGGGTCTCCTCTATTCCTATGTTGACTGGATTGCACTTTCGGCCAAGACTGCTGATTTCTCTTGGTGAATAGCTCTTAAGGGAAGATTGAACCCTTCATCCTTGGGCACCTCAGAGAGGTTTTCACCATTGGATACGTCCTTTCTTTTTACTATTTTCTTGTCAGAGAGTGCCACAATGTGGATTTCACTCAAAGACTTGGATATGATTCTTAGTTTCTCACTTTTGCGACTAAAGGATTCAATCATTTCCCGGTAATAAGCATGTGTGTCCAACTCCATTATAAATCCTACCTTGTGATCACCATCTGGAAAGTTATCCCTCAATCCCATGAATTTTGAGAGTGCTTCATCATTTTTGAATGTATCGAGAACTGGTGGTCCTCGTTGGTCATAGTCGATTAGTTAGGGGTAGACTAAATGAATCTCATGATTTTGACTATCTGGTTCAAAGGATATGGTACTAATCATACACAAGGTGGTATCTTCGAATAGCCTAAGTAGATTGGTCAAGGTATTTTCGTCATCGCTACTAATATAGGGCTTAGTTATGAAATTATGTGTGTCCCTACTTGTGACTATTGGTGAGTGTATTTGTACCAGTACTGGCTGAGGAGAGTCATTAACTGGTCTAACCAGAGGACCTCGGCCACGTATGGTTATCCTTAGAGGCGTACATCCAAGGCCAATATTTTTTATGGGTCGCGTCTTTGGCATGATAGGTATTATAAGGCCATTGTTGTTTTGTCCCAGTCTATGATTTCTTTCGTAGCCCATTGTGAACATCATTTGTAGGCCCCTACTTCTTTCATCCATTGGTAATTTAGGTGTCGGTCTTTCATCTCGATACAACATGTGAGATGGATTTGCTTTAATAACCTCATGGCCAAGGTATCCCCATCTTGTGAATTCTGGATAGTTTTCAGGATAGGTTTGTGATGAAGAAGCTTGGTTTTCTTGTGGACATCCCCGTGATCTGGGAGATTGAGGTAACTCTCCTATCACAAAAGCATTGTTAGGGAGCCTATAACTTCTACAACCATCCTCCTGGATAATGAGCTTGATGTTAGAGATGGTGGGGATGGCAGGAGTGGTGGGTGTCTCTATCGCAGAATTGGATGCGAGGGTGGTGGGATCGATGTATTGTGTGGATGGTCCCTCAGCATTTTTTGGCACTTGGGGAATTTGGTAATACTTGGCTTCAAGATTCTTGCAATATGAAAACAGCTCAGGATCTCCATGGATAGTAATCTCTTGTCCATTATGTGTAAATTTTACACATTGGTGGAAGGTTGATGCTACAGCTTTCATTGCATGGATCCATGGGCGTCCCAGGAGGATATTATATGGTAATTCGAGGTCCAAGACCTGACATGTGGTTTCCATGAGCATTGGTCCTACTTGAATAGGGAGTTTGATTGTGCCCTAAGACACTCTTTCTTGGTTGTTATATGCTCTGATTGTGATTCCTTTACCTTTGTTGATGGAATCTTCTGATATTTTCAGTTGCTTGATGAGGCTGAGAGAACAGATGTTCAGACCTACACCTCCATCCACCAAGACCCTTTTTATTTTGCTCTTGTTTACAATGGCTTCCAGATGAAGTGCATGGTTGTGAGATGGTTGGGCGGGGAAATCTTGGTTAGAGAATGTAAGGAGATTAGGCTAATGCTTCCTCAAGGATATTTTTATGTGCCGATGATATTTTTAACAACTCCATGATGGAGATGTGTGTTGGTGTTCTCTTAAGTTGCTCAACAACATTGTAGCTATGCGGAATGGATCTAGATGACGGGACTCTATTAGGTTGGGATGATCCTACAATGGTGACTTTACCGCCTCTTGTGGTGACTCCATAATCTTTGGCATGGGCGCCCTTGATGGTGATGACCATGCATTCTTCATTTAGGGAAGCAACAATTGTTTCGTATACATGATTTACACTACCCTTCCCTTTATCATTTTTATTCCCTTTTTTGCCATGATTCGGCATCAGATTCGTGTAGATTTTTAGGTCCTGATTTCCCATAGGTTGTTCGACGTTTATGATTATTTTGTCAATGAGATCTTGGATGATATTTTTGAGTCTCATATAGTTGTTCATGGTGTGACCTTTGATTTTGTGGAATTCTCAAAGTTGATTCTCATTGTACCTAGGAGGTTTGACATCAGGCTCTTGGTAATTCTCGAAGGTAGGAGCCTTGATGAGCTTTTCGTCGATCAACCTTTTCATGATGTCCTCAAGTGGTTCCCCCAACATAGTGTATTTTCGTTTTGGATATTTTTTTCGTTGGGGTGGTCCTCTTTGGTCATTGAGGTTATTGATGGTTGGGTTGTTGTTGGGTTGATATGTTGTGTGATGAGTTTTTTGGTATTGATTTTGGATTTGCGGTGTGGGTGTATTTTGGTGTGGACCACTAATGACCACCTTGGCATCAACAATACCATCATTAGTAATGTTCTTGTTTCTTGCCCATGTTTGAGGTTTATCATTGTAATTTGATGGTGGGTGATTGTTTTGTTTTTCATGATATGACGTTGATTTCGCAGGTTGGGTCACAAGGGCTCTTTCAATGCTGAGAGCCTTGGAGATCAATTGTTCATATCTAGTGATACCCTGAACCTTGAGGTGGAATGACAGGCGACTTTCAAGGTTGGTGATGATTATGTAGACTTGTTGCTCTTCTAGCATGGTCCACTTGCTTTAATTGGCCTTGGATCGCCATCATTGAAGAAATGAAGCAAAAGATTCATTTTTTCCTTGTTTTAGAGCGTATAGTTCTTCGAGATTGACACCCATTGAGATGTTGCATGCATAGTTTCTAATGAATTCATCTCTAATTTCCTAGAATGTTCTAATGCCTGAGGGTAAGTGAGAGAATGATTCTATAGCATTTCCCACCAAGCTTCTAGGAAATAGCCGCATTAGATAAGTATCATCATGTGCGACCTCCATGCAATGAACCTAGAATTCCCTGATGTCATCTTCAGGGTTTCCCATTCCTTGATATTTGTCAAATTTAGGGATCTCAAATCCCTTAGGGAATGGTTTCATGTCTAGGCTCCTATCAAATGGATAGGGACACAAGTTGCTTTGCGTTTTGGTTGTTCGCCCTAATTGAAGGTTGAGCGCTTGTTGTGATAGCAACCTGAGTTGTGTTGTTACATCATTTTTTGGATTAGGGGGTGGGATGAATGTGTTTTGAGGTGTTTCAATCATTGGTTGGGTGGACAGGTTGGTCGGTGCATTGTTCCATGGTATCAGTATGTTGTGGTGGGTGAAGTAGGCTTCTACTTGCTTTTGGATGAACAATGCTTGTTGTTGATCTTTTTGTTGCTGCGCTAAGGTTTGTGCTTGTTGTTGCGCTTGTTGTTGTTCCAACAACACTTGTTGTTGTGCTTGTTGTTGTTCCCACAATGCTTGTTGTTGGGCTACCAATTCTGCTGCTTCTTGTTGTTCTTGGTATTGCTTTAGTGCTTGTTGGTACGCTTGCACTTGTGCTGCTTGTGCAAGAAGTTGTGCTTGAGCTTGTGCTTGAGCTTGCGCTTGTGCTTGGGCTTGTGCTACTTGTGCTTGTGCTGCTTGTTGCTGCAATAACAATTGTGCTTGAGTGACCCTTTGTGCTTGTAATTCTTGTGCAGCTTGGGCGGCTTCTTGTTGTTGTTGTTTCAATAATGCTTGGGCTTGTTGAGCTTGTTGTGCTTGTAGTGCAGCTTGTGCAGCTTTGGAAGCTTGCACAGCTTGAGTGGCTTGTTGCATAGCTTTTTGTTTCTGCACTTGCTGGTATCCTCTTTGGAAAGTAGCTTGCAATGCTGCATCGAATTGGTTTGATGTGGTGAATGTTGGTGGTGGTGGGGGTGGTGGTGGAATGGTGGTAAGTGATGATGTTGTGTTGATGTTTTGGGTATTGAATAATGGTATTGATGTGATTGGTCTTTGAGAGACCATGCCTTGTGATGTTAGGGGGATGTTCGATGATGTTGCCATTGCTTGTGTATTTATCATTTGTTGTTGCAATATCAACGTCAAATTTTGTGTGTTTGGTGCAATGTTTTGATTGATGGTTGGGATATAGGTTTGATTGATACTTGGTAGGGGAGGGAGCCCTAAACCAAGGAGTGGTGTGGATGATAATGGCAATGGTAGAAGAGGTGGGAATGTGAGAGGTGTGAGTTGTTGTGAGAATGTCGTGGTGTCGAATAAGCCCCCTAGTCCGAATGTGTCTCCCTCTTCTTGTGAATTTGTGAGAAGAGGTGTTTGTGGTGCTCCATGAAAAGATGTTGATGATGGGTCATAATGTAAAGTGAGGAAACTTTTTGTGTAATGGGTTGTTTTTTTGTTCCAATGTGGTGTTTGCATCCAAATTTTGATTGTTAACAAGGGGATGTGATTGAAGAGCATTAAGGAATGCATTTCCCTTGTTGACATTGGGTTGTGTTGGAGAAAATGATGCTGTGATTTGCGAGATGTTTTGGGTGATGTTTTGGGATGGAGGTGTAGATGAAATGGGTATGGTGGATGAGATTGGGGGAAATGATGTATCCACTATAGTACTCACATCAAAATCCAAAGGCAACTTGGCCCCTTGTTTTGCTAGTTCAAGCATGTACAACGAAGGGTTAAGTCTCATCATGATGTTGATGATTCTATGGTTGTCTGGATTTTGGAGCATTTCCATCATTTCCTCTTGAGACATTCTGAAAGTGAGGTCCTCCCCTTCATTTTCTTCTTGTGGATTTTGGGATGATGAGGGGATCAATGGATTGCTTGATTCGGCTGGATTCATTTCTACGTTTGTTTGGCTAAGATCACTTGAAGCAGGAGTTTCTTTGTTGGCTTCCATACTCTTCTTGTATTGAGATCTCATTTGAACTGGTCATAAAACAAAGATCAATCTTCAAGAATATGGGAGATGAATCTCTTGATTCTTTGGATTAATCCCTATTTTATGTCCCAAAGTGAAAAGTTTTAGGATGCCTTAAGGATCAAATGTGATGATGATATGAATGATGATGATGTTTAGGGATGGATGATATGGATGTTTTGGCTTTTGATAAATCTTGAGTGAGACACTAGGCTTTTAGGACTTGTGGATTTTGATTCTTGATTTTGGATTTCGAGATTTTGTCCTTGATCTTTGATTTGGATTTTGATTTGGATTTTTGAACAAAAAGACCCTAGGATGTTTGATAATGATCTAAGGTATAGATTTGTTCAAATGATGATAATTTGAATATGTGTGAGGAGAAGGATGCATCTACTCACACCTATTCAAACAAGGTGATTGTTTCACTAAGCATATGAAGAAGGATTCATCTACATATACTAAGCAAGACAAGATGATTTTGATAACTTTGACTAAGTATATGCAAAAGGATGCATCTACACATACCTAACCAAAGGTGTTTTGATAAATGTTTTCAAGGATTTTGTCTCAATGATTTTGATGATTTTGGTTTTACTGCAAAGCCTAGTGTCAAGGATGATTTTAATATTTTTCAAAAGGTGATGATGATATGGATTTGATGTTTTGGGGGATGGGTGAAAAATGATTTTGATATGTTTTGATCCTAAGATGAACCTAAAAAAGGACACTTTGTTTGCCTAGATCTAGGTATTGAAGAGCATGCATATGCTTCCTAATGACCTTTGTAACCAAGAAATGACTTCATTTGAACATTCATATTTCCAATCAATGATTTTTTTGCTTTTGGGATTTTGGAGTCTTCAACACATATGAAAGTTCATTTTACTTAGCTTTGCTTAATGTCTTTTTTTACCAAAAACATTTTCTTCAATTAGGTTTTCAAACTAAGATGTCCAATGTCTTAATTTCTTCAAACCCCACAAGATATGTTAGGTGAAAATTTAATGAACTCAAAGCAAGGGTTTCCTATTGTTTACTTAAGAAGACAAATTGAGATATAATCCAATGCTTAGAAACCTCTAAGGATGTGACTTCCAAGGGAAAACAATAACATGTGGATTGAGTCAATTGTATTTGTCCTCAAAAGGGTTTGAAATTTGGATAGTATTAAGTGTTTGTTTCCATGATGTTTTCGATCAAGCAATGCATTTTTTAACCCAAGAATAAATACAATCCTATGGATATGAAAGACAATACTTGTTGGATTCCCACTTGGACAAGTCCAGCTACGCTTATCTCTAGTGAATGGTTAGATGCTTGATCCCACTGGCTCCCTTCCATGGCTCATTAACGTCAATCGGTGTAGCCAAGCATCAACACCCATGAAACTCCCATGGCATGCTTTCCATCTCTACTAGAAGACCGTAAAAGTGTGGGGTGGCTTCAGAACGACCGTTCTTGCACCAACAAATAGATTAAGGATTTTGTCAAATTTTAGCACATGGGTTCTAGTAAGGACTTTCTGTTTGTAATTGTTGACCCAACATGGCAAGAGTCCCCTTTCAGATCCATCTTGTCGGAGTCAACCGCGTGATATTGGTGTTTCTTCCAATATCCACATTTATATCCTGGCTGAAAATACTCTTGGCTTTAGAGTGTTACCATTTGAGTCGTTCCCTTGGGTGATTACTTTTTCCCACAAGGTAGGCCCTCTAAGATAAAAAAAAGTGAATGAAGAACAAAATCCGTAACTCGATCAATCTTTGATAGCAACAAAGAGAGAGAATGTACGAGAAAATGCCCCCACTCACACTCACACAATAGTTTGTTCAATTTTAAGCCCAAATCGAAGTGTGGAGGTGATTGATTTATCTTAACCCAAAGTCATAGAAAAGACCTTTTGATTCTCAAGATCGCTATAAAGCGCGAGAGAAGTGCATACGTCCTTTTCTAATGACTTTAGCCTAAGTAAGCCCTCACGAAAAACACTACACTTGTTCTTTTTAGATCCTCAAAGCAATATGTGAGTTTATTTTTAGAGCACCAAATCACAAGTGAAAGACATTTGTTCAATTGTTTAATCCATAAATGAAATCTAGTGAGTTGTAGATCCTAAGATTCTTTTTAATCCTTTTGCAAGAAATAAACAAAAGAATCCTTTTTAAACCCAAATGAAAGCTAGTGTTCTAAGAAAGCAAGAAGATGACAAATTCCTAAAGAAGTGTTAATCAAACACTTAAGTGTTTAAAAAAACTTTGATTAGACCCAATATCATCTCCATGCTCCTTCTTCCCTTGCTTTTTGACTTCCAACCTTCAAAGGAGAAAAGACAGTTAAATTCTGGAAAAACATAGAAGTCAAAAGGCATAAAATAGAGGAAGAAGCAATCATAAATTAAAATACATGCTAAAAAATAATTTTCTCCCTTTTATTGTCTTCCAGCGTCGCAACTTGTGAAGGCGTCGCTATTTTTTCCTTCCAGCGGTGCTATTTCAGTGTCACTTTACCAGTTAGCGGCACTCTGTGTCGGGACAAAGAGCATGATTGTGTCGCTTCTTTCTCCCAAAGATCGCAGCTTTTGAAAGAGTTGAGTTTTAAATTTTTGAAAATTGGTGCAGATTGGCGCAGTCAGTGGCACAGCTTTTAAATTAGAAATTTTTGGAGGGATGAGTCCAACGGTGCTAAAACAGTGACGCTGGCAAGCCCGCGGTGCTGAAACTGCGATGCTGACAAGTCCGCGGCGCAAAAATAGCGACGTTGATGAGCCCGCATTGGAATTTTCTGTGTGCATAAAAGTGCAAATTTTTTGTGGAAATGTTGAAATTTATGACTCATGCCCTCCCTCTAGCGCCAAAATGTGAACCCCAAATCTATGTACTTGCAAAACAAAGAGATTAAACACCCTAAGTTAGATATTTCAAGCATAAAAAAGGATTCCCCATGGAATCCATTTACAAATTCAAACTAAGGATGAAAATATGCAAGAAACAATACAAGAGATAGAACAAAGATGAAATCCTAATTTAAATAGCAAACTCTTGATCCCATGGGGGAATTGGTGCCAATTTGATGTGGAAATTTGGCCCTTTCCCAATTCCTATGATGCAATGTTGATAGATGTAGACTTGGTGATGAACTTTGATCCACTTTTTATGATGAATGATGAAGACTCCAAGCCAAATCTACAAAAGAACCTAGCTAAGAACTCAATGGTGTGAAACTTGATAGATATTTGAGCATGGTAACTTTACTCAAATTGTGGATGATGAAATGAGGAGAGGAGCTCTTCATTTATAGGATTTCAAGATGGATGAAAGGCCAAATTTGAGCAATGTGGGACTAACTTTCATGCAATGATATGGTGCCACTTGTCAAGCTACGAATGGATGATGGTTAAAGTAAGATTTGGGGTTTGTGCCAATAAATGCCAATATTTGAATTTCAAATTTGTTGAAATGACATGAAAGAGGGAAGAGAAAATGCAATAAATGCCACTTGGCTCAAGGAAAATGACATGTAAGATGAATTTATCGCCTTGTTGGATGTACATGTTGACTTGGAATTTTTGAATTCAAATTGAGAGAATATTCCAAAAGATGCCTTGTGAGGAAAATAGAGATTTAATAAATGAATTAAATCTATTTTCATGTGCAACTTGCATCATCTAGAGGATGGGACATGAGAT
>VDFB02338633.1:0-11543 GCA_007258455.2 Sequoia sempervirens | reverse complement strand
AACAACAAATGTGAAAGATGATCCACAACACTGGACAATATAAACTAAAAAATCTAATTAGGTACATGCTATATGCCAATTCTTACACACAAAATAATGCCACAAACACTAATTTATTATGTTTGAGACAAACAATCAAAAAATAAAATAAAATGAATAGAGATAAATATTAAAAATGACATTTTAACCCTTACAAAACACACATACTTTTCAACAATACAATATTTAATTTAATTTTTCTTATTTATTAATGCCAAAAGGTATTCTACAATGGCAACAAAGGGTGGAGTGTAAGAGTGAACATGTTAACATAAATTCTTACCTTTTATCTTAAATTTGATGGTCATTTACATGTAAAATAATAATATTTAATAACAAACATAATATTTCTAAAACATATAGTACATAAATAAATAATTTTTAAATATAAATATGATAAAATTTATGTGGCCTTATAATAGATAAAATAGTTCCAAAGTAAAGAAAAAAACTCCAATGATAATTTTTGATAGATGCATATCTATGTTAATTTGTATATGTAATTAATAATAAAATATTATTATTTTTAAACAAATAAAATTGAAACCAACCTATTTGGAAGGCAATGTCAATCGAAAAAACAACCCTGCTTATCACTACTAAAAGAAGTTCAAAGGATAGGGTGTTTCAATAATGAACTCTCTGCTGCTTGCAGAGAAGAAAAATATGCTATTAAGATAATAGGAAATTCAGGACCGGACAATGTCTCTGCATTCACTACTCTCTGTCCCTACGGACGCAGGTACTTGTTTTTCAACCCACCATACCATTATTTCCGATTTCAAATTAAATTCAAACTTCAAATTCTCATGCAAACAACAGAGATTGAAATCTTCAATCATTTCCCAAATAGCCTGCAGCAATGCAAAGGCTGAATTCGCAGACAAAAACCCATCTGTAACAGGCCAGCCTGAGTTCTTTGATTCGGAAAATTTAGACCCAAAAACCTCTGTCAATGATGCCCAGGACCTCCACCAGGGCTTGCCACAGTACGAACTAAAATGGGTCAATCCAAGCAGTTCCAGAGTATCAGTTTCAACAAGGCAACGCCTCAAGCACAGCAGGAACCACACATGGAGCCCTAAAATTGCAGCTCTTTGGATTCTTGCAAAGAAACTAGATTTCTCTGAGCCAAGCAAGGATATCATTTTTGAGGTCCTAGATTCCTTTGAAGAAACCCTAAATCCCAAGGATGCCTTAGTTGTCATGAATAATATTTATGGTTGGGAGAGAGCCTATTATTTCTTTCAGTGGCTCAAGAAGAAAAAAGATTTCCAAATGGATTCTGCGACCTACAATGTCACCATGAAAGTTCTGAGAAGGGGACGGCAATGGGATAGAGTAGAGGAGCTGCTACAGGACATGCAAAATCAAGGGGTAATGCCTGATAACATAACTTACTCCACTGTCATAAGTTGTGCGACGCTGTGCAATCTTCCCCACAAGGCTGTAGAATGGTTTGAGAGAATGAATGAGAATCGGTGTGTGCCTGATGAGGTTACATGTACTTCAATGATAGACGCTTACGGTAGGGCCGGTAAAGTACAGGAGGCTTTAAATTTGTATGAGCAAGCAAGATCAGATGGCTGGTGTCCTGATCTGAGAGCCTTTTGTACCCTATTAAAAATTTTGAGTGTTTCTGAGGATTTTGATGGTGCACTTAACACTTTCCAGGAAATGAAAGCATTGGCGGTTAAGCCTAATTTGGTTGCATATAATATAATGTTTAACATGCTAGCTAAAATAGGGAAACCATCACTGGCTAAAACTCTCTTCAAGGAGATGACCAGTATGGGAGTGAGTCCTAATAAGATAACTCTAATCAGTCTTCTTAGAGTCTATAGTAAATCCATGTGGGCAGTTGATGCTGTGAAGGTATGGAACAAAATGAAAGAGAAAGGGTGGAACAAGGACTTGTCCGTTAACAATTCATTATTGAGTATGTTTGCTGATCTAGGCTGTGTGAAGGAGGCTGTCATGCTTTTCAAAGATATGCGGCAATCAGCCGATTGCAAACCTAATAGCTGGAGTTATACATCCATGGTAACTCTCTATACAAGGAGAGAAGAGATTGAAGAAGCCAATAAGATGTTCAATGAGATGAAAAAAGATGGATTCCGGCCCAGTCTGATGGTTTACACTTGCCTTATACAATGCTATGGTAAATTGAAGAGATTTGATGAGTTTGGGAAGACAATTAATGCTCTTCTTGACGATGGAATCATCCCAGATGACAAACTCTGTTCATCTCTCCTTTGGATTCTCACTTTCTGTGAGAAGGAAGAGATAGGTAAGGTTGTTGAATGTATTCAAAAGGTCAATCCTAAATTGGGTCTAGTTGTCAAGATGCTGCAAGAAGAGGACATCAACTTACCTGTTTTCCAAGAAGAACTTCAAACCTTCATCAAGCAAGCGTCAAAGACAGTACAAAGATCATTTTGCAATTCTTTGATTGATCTATGTTACAATTTCAATTTTCGAGAAAGAGCTCACAATTTGCTCTATCTGGGAATGCAATTCGGACTCTACCAAAATCTTCACACCAAGTCTCCTACAGAATGGTGCTTAGATTTACGAGGCCTTTCTTTTAAAGCTGCAATAACTGCATTTGATGATTGGATAAGCAATCTATCAAAAGCTATGAAAACTGGAGAAGAAATACCTCCATCACTTGGGATCCAGACGGGTCGTGGAAGTCGCATATACCCTCCTGAACAGGCTTTAGTAGCTCTCTTTGGATCTCATTTAAGGGAAATGGAGTTTCCTTTTGAGAAAAGCACAAAAAGAATCGGGTGGTTTTTCACAACAAGGGATGCAGCAATTTCATGGTTGCAATCAAGGAGTTCATGGTCAGATGATCTACTAATATGATTTTTTCTTTTCTTACTACAATAAGTAACTGTCGCGAAAAATATGTGGCAGTTTTTTGTGATTTATCCTGTGGGTTTATTGTAAATACTGCCCTCTATGGAATCCTCAGTCGGATGCCAGATGCGTTGAATTATTTTACTGTGACATTTTAGTGCATTTCCAAGGATTGACCTTCAGATATCAGCTTTTCTATCGAGTTAAATTTGCCTATTTTTCTGGTATAAAAGGTGGAGCAGCTGTGATGTAAGATGGGATGTCTCTTTCCATTCTCTTATTGGTGAAAAGAAAACAATTATTGTTCTTTTCTATTGGCTAGCCATGAACTGTCTTAAGAACACATTAGCATTCAATTGGATTAGGTCCATATATTCAAATTTCTGAATACAAATTCTGAATCAAGTATATACTTTTGTTCTTAGTAAAGGTTTAGTTTTCCATTGGCATCCTTGCCTCGTTTCAACTTTTCGTAGATGTGATTGCAATGGTCTTGATGCAGGTACATCCCTGGGTCATGGAAATGTGGTATCATGTCTAAGAAAGTGGAAGTTGTGGTTTAGTTTTACAGTTTGTATATGTATAAGTTTGTGGTTAACAGTCTATGGTAGAAGAAGTCAGTGCATTTCACCATATTGAGGAATTAGCTCCTGCAGTTGTGGTAGTAGTTCTGTTAGTAGCCTTTTTATCTTATGTTGATGATCAAGGCCAAGTGGATGAGCAAAAGTTGGTAACTTGGATTGTGAAGTGTCTATGGGTTGACAATGTGTCCAGTTAGAGTTGTTTTTGTTTGCAACAGGCTATTTTGGGTTTGTGCCAAGGGTAAATATTTGTGAAGGTTAGTGATAACCATTGAAGGGGTGTGTGTTGTACTTCATGGAAATTCACCACTGTTGGACCTGTTGGAAATTGTTTCAGTCAGCAACATGTTTCATGTGGTTTCGAGCTTTGTGCCACCTTGAGGCTGACACAGATTGTGTGGGAAGCTCAGGAAGGGTATATATGTGGTTTCAACTTTCAAGTCATTTGTGAACAAGCGAAGGAGACTGGGAAAGACTAGAGGCGTAGCAGGTAAGCACAACAGCGAGGGGGCGAGGATTGAGAGGGTGAGTGAGACAAGTATGATGTGGTGTACAATCTGAAAGAGTGACAGTGGCATGTAGGAGTGTTGTTCTTGTACTGGAAATCATTATATGGCCACTTGCAGGAAGTCTGGAAATGGTGTTTCGAAGGTTGTGTTAGTGTGTGTGAGAATCTATTGTGGCAGATTGTAACTGTGTTTATGGAATCAATATAATAATAATAAAATATGTTTTGGAGGCTGGGTTTTCCCCTCATTGAGGGTTTTCCCAAGATAAATCTTTTGTTTTGTGTGAAATTTCTGCTGTGTTGGTTGTTTTCTTTAGTTTGGACTGCATGGTTCTACAGTCTTTCATTGGACCCTCTGCCCGTGACAACATCATGTAGTTTGTCGATTCCTTCAGCTGGAACAGAGATGTCAACATTAGTATTATAAGTAAGAACGGGCTTGAGTTTATTATTAAGCTATTACTTTTTTTAATATGCATTATTTACTTTGCTCAAGGCAAACCATAATTCTGTATATCTGCATTTGGTTAGAGTATAATTAATATCATTGTAGAGGACCTGCCAGGGATACTGCCAGTGAATCTCTGTGATGTTGCATTTGTTTAGATAAAAGCAGCTTTAAATTAAACCGTAGAATTAGATAGGTTCCTGGATCAGGCCCTTTACCTTTTGCTTATAATAGGCTAGTAGATAATTCAACTTCTTGTATACACTAGATTTGAATTGGTTTCAGCTAAACTTGGCATGTTTTCCTGAGGGAACTTGAACAACCTGTAAGTGTTATTCTGACTGATCTCCAAGATTGATTAATTAGATTACATGCTATCATCTGGGATTAGAATAATTTTTAGCTAAAAGCAAAATCATCTCACAATTTTTCTACTTTTAGTTTGAAATTTCAGCCGCTACTTTTTCCTCTGCAAAATTGACTGCATCGTGTCTTCATTTGCAAGAATATGTAAGTGGTATGCGAGAATATATGGGGTAGAACCACACTGACGGAACACTAATGGCTTGACTGTTGCAGATTCTAGAATCTTGATATCCATGGTATGCAAGTTTTGATCGGGTATGGAACTATGCAATCAGTTTTTAGGTCACAACCAAGCCGAACACCAATTTGCTATATGAGACTCCCCCCTTGGGTATGCGATGCCAATTCTTTTTGCAACTTACCCATTAAGTCGTTCAAAATTCGTAGCGCACGGGTTTCTGCCTTGTGAAGAAAGCTTGGTAGAAAACCACACTTTGCCAATCCGCCAACACCAGATTATGCAAATAGGGCGTAGTGAGACAACCCTAAATTTCCGCTGAACATAGGAAAATGAATCAATTTGTAATCTTTGTTGGCACCGCTGAACATATCAGGAAAAAAACGTAGCTCGGAATGCCAGAGGCTTGCGATAAGGTCTCTAGACGCGGCCGACTTTGAGAAACCGGTTAAATCTGGCTAACGTACGGACGACTACAGGAAAAGGTACAAGTCCAAAGCAATTAAGAAACTTAAGTTTAATTAGGGTTTATCGGAGGCTTTGCAACCCGGACAAACAATTCTCTCTCTCTCCACGGTTCTGATAATGCCATAGCTCCACAATGAATTGTCACAGTCTCTAATCAACTGGGCATTAAGGTAACTCTGATGGCTATCTGATGGTTTTAGAAAACAAGAAAATTTGTTTAAGCCAATGAACATTTCCAGTTGACCGTTGATGTGAATTCATTCACACATAACTCGGGATGCAGATGCGTTTCAGAGTGGCTTGCCAATACCTTTGAGCCTGATACGGACCTTTAAGACATCGCCAAGCATTGAGTGAAATCTGGTGATAGCAGGTGCTAATCGATCTCAGGATTTATTCTTGCTTGGGATTTTGGTGTCCAAAGAAGAAGAAAACCTTAACCTATTATTTAATTCAAAAATTCGAAGCGAAATCCTCGACAACAACAAACACATGGATGCAATTCTTTGAAATTATATCCTTAAACTACGAGAACCCAATTAAAAACACCCAATTTAACACCTTGAAAAATCTTGAAAGAAGTTGAGGAATGAAACTAAAGTCCTTGACTAATGACCATCTTGGTCTTGGAGTCTACATGCAAACGAAAGTATTTGTATGTATGTAAAATAGATATAATAGAAATATGTATAAAAATAGCTTAAATCAAATCAAAATGTATGTAATCTTCAAAAGAAATCAAATACATGTAAATTTGAAAGATTGAATGTATTATATTGAATTGTTGAAGATTTGAATGTGGTTGCTCATGACTCCAACAGCATAATAGTATCATAAAAGATGTTATATAAAATTGGGATAGGAGGCCTCTTATTTATAGAAAGTCAATTTGAAATGAAGGGCTATGATTGAAGGATGAAGAATGATGATGATCAATGGATGAGATTGTTTAGAAGCAAAGATGAATAGGGTTAGGACAGAAATAGGGTTTAGATAAGGATGGATGGTGGAGATTAAGGAGATTAAGAGGTAATAAAACTTTATCAAGGGTGGAAATTAATTGAGATGTGAAGAGATAAGAATGACAGATAAAGAGGTTGGAATAGAAAAAGAGATTGGTGGAGTAAATTAAATAATTAAATAAATTAGTTAATTTAGGAGGTAAAGTGAATAATTAAATAATTTTTGTATTATATATAGAGATCCAAAAATAAATACGAGGGTGCACGAAGAGTCTTTGCTCAAGCGAGGCAAGGCCTCACATTAAATAATTTAATTAAATAAATAATTAAATAATTTAAAACAATTATTTAATTATAGAAGAAAAGGGGAAGTTCGACTTTGAAATTAAATAACAATTTAATTTAAAAGTAGGGGAAAAGGACAAATTAGTAAATAATTATTTAGGAAAAAGTTGGGGATTAAATAAATAGGATTTATTCAATTGCAAAAGAAAAAGCTAATGAATAATTAAATAATTATTTTATTTAATTAATAAAGGAATATGACCTTATACCATAATTAAATGATTAAAATTACTAAATTATATGGGGGAAGAAATGGAAAATGACGTTCGCAGGCCTAAGACATTTTTAGTGTCTATAGTAATAATGACCAATATCAAATATGATTTAATTTTTGAGGTGGTCTAAATGATTGGGATGATTGGGCAGGGAGAATGTCTCTATTGAGAAGAAGTAAACATACGAGATATAGGTTCTACAACACCACAATGAAGTAAAAACAATCTGGTCCAAAATCATGTCTCATTACTAGAAGGAGCACTACACTTCTAAGATGGGTTTAAATATAATAAGATGAGTTAAATTCTTTTGATATGGAAGAATCTATTTGTAAAAGAATTATAAATTCAAAGGTCTTTATCAGTTTAAAGACCAACACAACAAATTGCAACAAAGACTAAATCTATACTCAAGACTAGTTGATTTTGTAATTGACATTATGTACTATTTGACTTCTAAATTCTTCAAGGAAGAATATTCTAAGTTAAGTATTCATAGAGTAATACTTAGATGTCTAGAATATTAATGGAAAATACTATTTACCTATATATATATATATATATATATATATATATATATATATATATATATATATATATATATATATATATATATATATATACAAAGTAATGCAAGAGGGATTATTAGTTTACTCCACATAACAATAGGTCATTTCAAGCTAACAATATTAATATGACCATTCATATTAGTGAAACAATATTTCATTATATTTCTTGTAGTGTAAATATAAATTTTCAAATCATCATCAATTATGAAATAGAATGTAACATTCATGTTCAAAGCAACCAGGTTATTATACCTTTCTTTACATCAACTTATCTATACAATGGTTTACATTGAGGATATATATATGATTCCTCATAAAAATATAATTGTTGCCCCTCTTTTTAAAATGTAGTTAATATCCAACTAGTATCCAACAAATCCATCACTAGTAGCCAAGTAAGGCGAGGGTTGTTTACATAACCTAATGGCTTCATCAAGCCCATTGATGGTCTCAACACCCCTAAGCCATAAGGTGTCTAAGTGTCACACAAGCAAAGGAAACCAACATATGGATAATATAACTATATAGCCCTTTCAAAACACACAAGGCCATGCTATGTTTGTTCACAAACAACACTTATAATAAGACAAAAGAGACATTACCTCCTTGCAATATTTTTAGGGTAATAATAATAGCAAAGTCTACTCCCTCTAAAGACCTTCGTACATAATTTGTAGTGCCTCTCACATTTGCAATCCTTAGTATATATTTTGGATTTGATCGTATGCTTATACAAGTGTATATTTGATTTAAGATTATTCGTACCATCATTATTTTGTATTGGCATGAGTTTTGGATGCACCTTTTGATACAGTTATATTATGATGGATTATGTTGTTTTATTTTGATGATTATGCACATGTATATTTGGATGAGTGTTTTATGATTATCCTGTATACCTCGTTCGGGAGTTGTATGTGCTTTGGCTATTATGTATATGCACAAGTACATTTTATGTGTGTTGAGTGGATATAGGTATAGGGAATTTTTCCACCTAGCTTCACATGTCTTCGAGTTATTCCTCAATGGTGGTTATATGGGAGATGTCACATTGGCCAAAATTGTTAGCATCACCCATCACAATCGATTCAAGTGTGACTTTTCGTTATCCTACCTATGAGGATCAGATATCGTCTTTGGCATGATTTTGGATACTATGCCCTTATTGTGGAAGCCCAGTGAAAGCGTGTATGTTGATATATTTAAATCTCGATTTTCACAAATTTAATTCAGTTTTATGCTTATATGGATTTAATGGTTAAATCATATGTTGAATGATGTTTGGAAATGGATTTAATTGACCAATTGAATTTGGGGGAAATTTGAGGGAGTTTCAAACGATGAAATGAAAAATTATGAATTTTATTAGATTTTAATTGGGTTTCAAAAAAGGGTAATTAGGGAAAAAGCATTTCATTTTGTTTTTATATTTTATTTTGTGAGAAATTGTAATGTCCCCTTTTTTGACGTTCCTTACTTGGGCCAGTTGGGTGATTTGGCTCACTTACTATTTTTAGTAAATGCTATATTTAGTAACTAGTCTTGGTAGTAATGCAAAGTTTCCATTCTTGGTAGGGGTAAGTTCTCTCAATGATCACAATTATTATTGGTTAATTTATCACTTAAGTTAATAAAGTTGCCTTTTTTTAATAAAGTGAGGAAATAAGTGTGGGTTACAAAAGGACCCCTTGGCCTAGTTGATCAACATTGTTTTAAAGAGGGGACAATGTACTTTAAGTGAACGCATATAATAAAGGTTTATTTCATACATTTTAGGCAAATATTGTGCCCCCAAAAGTGGATGCCCCCTTTGACATAATATTTGATTATATTTAAAAATGTTAAAGTAATGTGGAAAAGGCATGGTTGGGCATAGGGTTTTGGAGGGAAAAGCTTTTTTAAATGGTGGTTTCCCTAATTCCTCCTTCCAGCTCCATTTAATTAGCTATTAAGTTCTCATTTGAATATGAATGATTTGACAACTTAATGAGACTCTGTTGGATTGTTTTCAAAACTTATACATTGCTGGTCGAGGATGAAAACCCACTCTTTCAGTTGTTGGTTTCGGTGGTGAAAGACCCACCCTAGCTAGTTGGAGTGATTCTACCTTAAGAATCATCATTGTTTTAGAAGATTAACCATTCTAGGGTTTCTAATATGAAAAATTTCTTAGTCTTTTGATGTGGGTTCAAAGATTTTGGTGTGCTTGTTGATTTGCTTCATTTGGATGATGATTAGAGGTGTTAAAGATGCTTTGACAAAGGTCTGATTTATATTTCCAAAATTTTGGAAACTCACTTTTCACAATGGCTAGAACTACCAAATTGTTCATAGCTCAGTGGGTGATCGAGGACTCGTTTTGGGTATTGTTGCAAAGAAATCCTCACAACTGGGTGCCACATTTTAAGTATCCATTTGCAAGTTTTGGTTGAGTTTTGATTTTAGGGTGCAAATCACCCCTCCTAGGGAGTCATTCCACTTGGGAGTTGTGCATAATCAAGTCTACTGTTGTATAGACCTACAATCTACCTTCTACAATATTCATGCAACTATCCATTGAAGATTAAGAGCTTTGGTTGGTTGGCCTACATCATAGCTTGGTTTGGGTGCATCATTTGAATGTATTGCTGCTCAATTTATGTCTATAAGAGCTTCATTTAGGACTGTTATTAGGTTTGAAACTACTCTTATAAGGTCTACAAATTATTTTTATAAGTTTGGTTTCATTGGATGTTATCATCAATATATGTTGTAATGATGCAATATGAAGATAATGCATTTTTATGGTTGGTTTCCTTCATTTTTAATGAATGCCATGTTATGTTGCAAACAACTGAATGCAAATCAAACTTGCACTTCACATTACATGCAACAAATCAAATAAAAAAATCAGGGGTGGTTATTACAGTGGTATCAAAGTTGGTTTTTCCAGCCAGGTTGTTGGTGTATGAACTTTTGTTGCAGGCTTTCAACAATTGCACATCCTTTTGCAGTGGTGAATCATGGATGATAGAATGAGAAAACTAGATTATTATTAGCTTTTACAATTAGGTATAAAACTCAAGGAACCAAGTTTGTTGAAAGGGACACTCCTTTGCACATTAGAAGAAGAAAAAAAATGTTTATCCAAGGTAACTCAGTCTTCCTCTAGTATGATACAATTTTTAATGAATCCATTGATTGACTAGTTGGGAAATATAGAACTTTTAAAACACCATGATGAGAAGGCCAAACTATTATTTATCACATGCATCAATGAAATCACATGGATAATTGCACCAAAAATTCCATATAACAGTGTCATCATGAGGATAGTGTTTCACTTGATTATAGAAAATTTCCAAGAGTTAGATGAAATCAACAGTTCGTTATTTTGCTAAGAGGGTTATTATTCTTGAGATGGTTGCAAAGGTTAGGTTGTGTGTCTTGATGTTGGATCTTGGTTTCCATGATCTTATTGTGAAGATGTTTCAATACTTCTTTTTAACCATCAAGATGTCACATTATAGTAATATTGTTGCTACAATGCAAACAATCATGGCAATAATCATAGATGAGAGTGACAATATTCCTCAACCGCTTTGATTAGTTTTGCAATATTATGTGTGCGAAGATGGATGGATGATAACATCAACTGCAAAGGCATTAGCACAATAGGTGGTTGACCAATATGGGCATAAGTTGAAATCATACTTTGCTAAGATGACAACTAATTCAAAGAAATACTTACAAAAGAGGAGTTTAAATCAAAAGTTGTTGATGACAAGAATGCCTTACCTCATGATGGGTATTTGAAAAAACCCCAAGTTGACTCCTTGGAAGTGCATGCATTTATACATATTGAGGATGTGTGTAATGAGATTGAAAAAACAATATCCTTGATTACCCCTTTAGAGCTATCCAATGAAGTTGTAGACACTAGTACTAAGGTTGGCATCATTGACATCATTAATACATTTTCAGATGATGGGCTTGTTGAAGGTGTTGGAGATCAAGGTA
>VDFB02338631.1:0-12173 GCA_007258455.2 Sequoia sempervirens | reverse complement strand
CTTTCACATTGAATTTTATGTCCCAAGCCCTAATTGACCTTTACATAATGATTAATAGGCCCCTATTACCCCATATTGTGCACCCCGAGGAATAAATTGATCAAATACTTAACAAAGTCTTCATATAAACCTTATTTCTTAACTTCCTAGCATCTTTGTTGGAAAAATGGCCCCTGTGGGACTCATTCACCATCCATGGCGAATCAGCCCCATCCATGTAGGACCCATTCACCACAAGTGGCAAATGAGTCCCATATGGCCCATTTTTGACTTTTAAGTGAGAAATTTTGGAATTTAACTTTTCTTTTTTCTCATGTCGACCTTGGGGATCCAATTTATAGGATAATAAGGTGGATTTTCTATAAAATTAAGTCTCTAAACCCTAAATCATATCCATTAACTCATTTCACAAATAATTCATCATCCCTTCTCTCTTTCACATCAAGTAAGTTAGGGTTCCATCATTGTAAGTCACAAAGATTGCTTCTTTGCACATTCAAGGGAATATTCTTCATATTTTGTTTCAAAAATTCAAGATATATCTTCATGGAAAGGTAATAAACTCCATTATTGCATGCTTCAATGCATTATTTCTTTATTTTGGCTTAATTACCTAAAAGGGGCTTGACCAAGGAAAACTCCCATGCCCTAAAGTTCACCATTTCTCTCTCTTGTCTTGTGTGTTTGCAGATTTAGACATCTTGGAGGCTTAGAAATCATTGAAGATTGCATTATAAATTTATTTAAGTCTTCTCTTCATTTTACAAGTCAAAATATCAACAAAAAGTGACTTTCAGGCCTGAATTTGACAGTTTCAGAACCAAACACCTAGAGAAGCAAAAAGTGCAGACTGAAAGCTCCAGATTCCACCCTTGAATATTTAGAAATTCAAAAGTGGACTCATTCTTAGTGTGATGGGTGGAGAATGATTCCCACTACCATGTCAAGTTTTGGTTTTTTGCATTTTTAGATACCCTTTTGTCCAAAACAGGTTCCAGAGCAGTTTACAAAACCAGGACCGATTCACCCAGAATGTCAAATGAGGCCCACTAGGCCTAAAAATCAGAATCAACAGCATTCTAGAAGCCATTTCCAGTCTCCATCCATATTCCAGGTGCACACTTTCAATCTCATCCATTTCTATTTAGTTTTGTTCACATTTCTAAGTGGTTTTGCATTACACAATGTGTTTTCAAAAAAGTTACATTTCTTAAGTTTTGCATACTTAATCAATCAATTTTATCATTTAGTTGTATATACATCATTTATTTTAGTCATAATTACATCACATATTCCTTTATTTGAGTGAACCGCCTAGATTTTGGGTGTACGATCTATCTCTTTTTTCATTAGGTGAAAGATCCTAATTGAGCAAAAAGACATAGCATTCCTAACCACATAAAATCTATGGTTCACTAAGATATCATTATGGTACCTTATTCAATCCTCCCCTTATTACCACAAAATTATTTAAAGTTCTTTATAACAAGTTCCTATCCCTTCTATTGTGCAACCAAATGACTTAACATCCATGATTCAAGGAATAAATGCTGAAATCATTTTCCACCAAAGTGAGCTCCCTCCTTTAGATGTACAAAAAAAAAATGATGCTTTCATGATAATAGCTATCCATAATAGGTTGGAAAGGAAAATAACCCTTGTCGACAAGGCTCTGCCCTTAATGTGTGTAGTGTGTCCCTTTTGGATACACTTGGTGTGGATAAATCAAAAATTCAACCCGACTCTTTATCTATAAGGGAATTTCATAATCTAGGAAAATAACTGCTCGGTGTGATCACCTTGACTATTACATCTAGAAATGACACATTAGAAACATTGATCCATGTTATGCCTCATGATCTTTCATCTTACTTTCTTTTAGGAAGACTGTGGATTCATGCAATGAATGGGGTGCCTTCTACTCTTCATCGTAAAATGAAGTATATTTGCAACAACAAAGTTTATGATGGTTCCAAAATCAACATATGTAATGAATCCTAAACAATAGCCACTTTCTCATATTCAAACTTAGAGATGGATTTGGCCAATGAACAAAATTTAATCAAAGACTAAAATCTTCTACACTGTAGGCTCTGTTAAACCTTGGAGGGTGATCCCAATAGTATATTTATAGATACTTGTGTGCCAAAGTATCAAATACACTGAAAATAAATGTTTCTCCTCCAATTATTTGAAAGACATGTAGTACCCTAAAGGTTTGGCTGACCTTCATGGTAGTGTTTAATTCAAACATCAGAGATGTAGAGCATTAAATTCCAAACACAAACAAAACTAGATTGATAAGTAAAATGATTTATATTTTTGATTTGGTGTTGAATTAATCAACCAAATGTAACATGAATAGCACACTTAGATTAGTGTCTCATCCTTGGAACAAAATCAACTTCAACACCTATACAACCTAATAACATTTAACACACAACATCATCTAAGCTTTAACATTACTGCATTATAGTACATCAACATTTTAATCTCAACAAAAAATTCTTATCAGAATCCTAGCACATAATTCACATGACTCTACAACTTCATTCAAGCATTTATATTAACTCCTTGAATCAATGAGAAAGAAAAAATCCACACGCCCATTGGAAACCACTGGAGATGAACAAAACAATCATTGATTATATTTATTCATAACCCATAAAGCAAGCACATAGGAGAGAAAATAGTTCTGAATCTTCACCATTATGTATTAATTTTCCAATATTGCTATCAGAAATACAAATGTATTGAAAAACTCCAACCTAAAACAAAACCTTGAAATATTTATTATTCATTGGCGATTTGAAAATCTCTTCCAACAAAAAAACATTCACAAAGTGAATATATTATTCACTTTCTAAACTTTCACCAGTGCCCTTCTTTACTTCAGCAGAGAAATATGGTTTTTAATATGAAGGCTTTAATTCTTTAATCGAACACTTAGCCTTTTAACCCATTCTTTTTCACTTTCAATTATATTCAAAATATTCCCTTTAAACATGATGGCCTTTGAAATATTTTACAATGATATCTTGAGAAAATATTGTTGGTACCCAAATCTTTACTTCGCTTGATATTGAGACCTTTTTACCTTTTTCATTTCAATACTCCTCACTTCACGGTTAAAAACAAAAATTAAAAAGTTTTGTTTTTAATACTTTATGCTAGGGCCCACCATAAGACTTCTCTAATGCCCACACACTTGCTGCACTTGATGACAAAAACAAAATTTCATTCCTCGCGCACCCGTGACTTTATTCTTATGGAAGACCATCTCTTCAGGGGATAGCAAGTAATTCTGATGGCATTCTTCACAAATATGCTCTTGCTTTGCTTCATTTTCCCTAAATCATCTTGCATCTGAATGCTTTTTGGCTCGAACCATGGAGGCGAGCAAATTTTTCTCAGATAATTTTGATACATTTACACTACAAACAAATATTGCCTGTGCTAGGTGATCAAATGTTATTTATAAAATATTTCTCATGGCGGCATCTTGCAGCTATGTAAGAGTTTCCTTTTCAATATGAAATTGACCCCTCTCTTAGAGAATAAGATAGATTCTCCACCCACAGCATAAACCTTCTGGTCTATGCACCACTCAAGACGTGTTCCCACATTCTTTTGGATTCCACTTATTACTGCACAAAGCCATGAAAAATTCCCCTTTTAGCTAGCATAGTGGAAGTTCCTCGTACAACAACAACATTATATTCTCTTTGCACCATCACATTATAATACATTCATCGAGCCTTCTATAGATGAATTCCTACGTTCCTTGGATCGATTCCCTCCATCTTGCTACGCAGAGCTTCAGAAGAATCCTTATGTCCCTTATGCCCTGGTGGATGTCTATACCTTGCTCAAACACCATTATGTAACAAGTAATCCCTTGAGGGTTATGCCAACATTCTTCCAAATAACCTCAAGCCTTTCCCCCAACAATCATAATGGAACAATGGTTGTTGCGTAGCATAAGCATTCCATGGTTTGCGTGAATACATGCAATTATTGCATCGAGCCTCTAGGAGATGTATAGTCATTTCTCTTTTAGTCCATTCTTCTTGCTACTAAAAGCTTGCACTAAACTAGTCATCGACCCTATGTTCCATGTTGAAAAGAATTTGATGGGTGCTGATCTATTTTAAATGCGTCCCCATAAATCAAGGCCTAGTTGGATCTCACTTTCCAAACATAAGTTATGGATTTTAATAAACCCATTTGGAGTATATCACACAGCCACTGCACTATGTGGGACTACAATTCTTGGTCACATTCTAAAAAATAGTCAAACATCTTTGTCTATGTGTAGCACAGTGATACTGACACTAGTAAGAATGGAACACATCCTTTTTCCTATTAAGCCATTTTATTTTTGGACCCATTCACCCTTTGCGAAAAGAAACATAATAATTCCAATTTCCAATATATATCTATAAATTGGTTCGAGCCAATTTTCTTTGAGCCATCCCTTCAAAATAGGGCAGGTCTCTCAAAATTTGTAGGATTCATCATTACAACTACCCAAAGCACTTTCTTGGAAGTTTCTAGAAATGATTCAAAAAATCCATTTTATATAGATTTCTAGGCACTTATCTGAGATGATTTTTCATTGATTCTTTATGTCAAACATATTTTTTGTATGTCTATGCTTCTTCATAATCAGGAAACCTGAACAATATTAACCTATATAAAAGATTTTCTTTATCAATATTTTGTAGTTGTTCAAACAATCTATCAAAGTTAAAATAGTGTTGTGACTTTATCTCATGGTAACTCAAATGAAACAATTTTCATTCTTTCTTATGCTTTTACCCTTGAGATACTAAAAGTAGAGAGATGATACATGCACAAAACATGCGTCTAATCACTACCAAATGTCTTTATTCAAACAAGTCATCATCCATTTTTCTCTGTACAAAGTGTAACAACACTTTCAACTTCACATGTATCCTCCTCCAAAATGAAACTTCTTATGGATTCCATAGACAATGGTCTCAAAAATTTCCCTCAAGAACTTGTATAGAAAAGCAAACAACCTACAATACTTCCTCATTTGTATGCACATGTCGGGTCCCCTTATGGGTTCGACAAAAAAAAATCATTTTATGACAAGTTCCATTCTTGAATTGATTTGAGGATGCTTTCTTATGCATCTGAAGTGAAACGATGAACTAGGTTGCCATTAAAATTTTCTTTCTAGCATTTTTGCACAATGATAAAAAAATGGCCAAGTGGTCTTTGGAATTGCTTTGGGAAACTAGTCAAACAAACTCCTGGAGCCATGAGAACTTATAGGCATGCGAAAATTTGACCCAAGATTGGAGTGCAACAAATGGCTCTACAAAAAAAAATTTGAGGTGCAAGATATTTAATGCCAAAGTGGCTTACTCAGAAATTTCTGCAACTATTCTTATTCATAACCAATTAAAGCTCACCAAGTTGCCATTTTGAAAAAATATCAAATCATCTCTTGGGGAATTACCACTACACACACAATATCATTTAGGTACAATGGGTATGTGTGCAAGACGTCTTCCCTTGAATCATCATCCATCATGATATATTGAGGGTCAAACTTGACCTCCTTGAAAAGTTCTAAAAATGTAGGTGTGAAAACAGAGCAAATTGCATTTGTTTTTAATCTCAAAAAAATAGCAAATCATATCATGAGGCTTTGAAATTGAACCAGGGAGTATATTAATGTAGGGAGAATGGAGAGAAATAATCTTTTTTTCTTGAAATTCATCCAAGTGTGAAATATCAGCTTGAATAGGAGGCCAACTCGTAGGATTGGCAATATGCAAACAACAAAAACGTTTCAGAACCCTCCAACTTCACTTTTCAAAACATTGTCAAAACTCATTATGGGAAGCTGAAATTGACATCCATGTTCAAATATGTTAGGGAAATTTGTCCACCAAGGGGTTTGGAAACAAATTCAACTGGCTTTGAATTGTGACCCTCCAATGTAGGTCACTTGGGCAGATTTTTTAGTGCACTTATGAGTGTGCAGAGGAAATTTTTTCAATATGGGCACTTCAAATTTACAAAATTTTAAGGTTCCATCAATGGCTCCAGTTGGGGATGTATGCCTCTTATGGGCATAACAAGAATCCAAATCCTCTGGAGAAACAGACTTGGTGCCTACTTCATTGGGTTACATAGTCAAAAGGTCATCTATGTCCCGTACTACTCTGGTTTGACAAGTCAAACCATATCTAATGGCCCAAGGCCACCAAAAACTATAAGCTTCTTCTTACCTTTGTCATATAGATAAAGTTATCATCACATTTCACTAAATCCAATCTAAAAATATCACTTCAATCTTCTTGATTAAACATGCTAGCATTTCCCAACATCCCATCATATACAATATTATCAATAAATTCACAACTACCATGCATCTAAAAATCAGGCATATTCTTAAAATACTAATTATCATATTGCAACAACTTATCATATTTATCATTTAAATCATTGTCAAGTTGAAAAAACATTCTTCAATGCGTTGCACATTGCCACACTTTATGAAAACTTCATCCAGCTAAAAAAGTAGCACTCATATTCTTCCACATGGCTGGTACTATTAAGCTTGATCTAATTGTAGACATCTAATTTGACCACTTCCATATGATCAAAGACGTCTCCTTATTCATCCAGTTGCTTATCCCCTCTGTTAATATTAATTAAATCATTTGTTTAATTAATACCTTGCATCTTACATAGGGTTCATAAAGTATTTAATTTAATAAATACTTTACCCCTCTTTCTCCTCTAAATTAAATAAATACACCATTTTATTTAATTTAGTCATATTACCTTTTTGGAATTTAAATTCATTTTTTAATTCCTCTTTTTCTCTCTCATTGTCACATCCTCCAACTTTTGCAAGTTGGTCTCTAATCCATCTTAACTCCTTCATCTTCTTCTAATTAACTATGGTTAGCATATGCACACCCCTAATCATCATTAGGGTCACATCCTCCATAATCTCCCACTTGCTTCTAATAAGTCATTAGTCCATCTAATTAAGTACTTGCACAACCTTAATCATATGGTTAGACCAACCTAATCCTCTTCCCATTTATGGCATGTGTCCTTAGTCAACCTTATTAAAGGCTTTCTCCTTTTGGGCAAGGCACTCCACTTCCCCATGTGAATTTTTAATTCACTTTTTAATCCCCCAATGCACTCAAAAGGAATTTTTAATTCCTTCACTTCTTCCCACATGTCCTCTCTTTATTCTTTATTCTTTCCCCTCTCCCCATGAGGATATTTGAGGAATTTTTAATTCCTCACATGTCCTCTCACCCACATGGGGACAAGCACCTCCTTTATGAGGAGATCTTGTCCAATCCCAAGGTACCTTGTACCCCCCTCCATGTCATGTACTATCCTTCCACCTCATCTCCACCTCATCTTTCTCAAACCTCTCCCCTTGCCACATGTCAAGATGTGAGGGCTTGTGAGTTCTCAACTCACCATAGCCCTACATCTTGGCCATGTGGGGGATCAATCTCAACTATCTATTTCTTCTAGGAATTCTCAAAATTCCTATAAATACCCCCTCTTTTCTCTCATTTGGGGGGAGATCATTTTGCTAGCCAAACTCTTGCAATTTTGTTTCTCAATCTACACTTAGCCATTTGCATCCATTTTGTCCAACTATCTTGCATCTCACACTTCACATCTTGCATCTACTTGCCATCAAGGAGCATACATCTCATCTACAATCGAAGGGCCAACCAAAGAACAACTCTACAAGGTAAAAGGTTCCATTTTTATGTTGTTGAGCTTATCATTTGCCCAATCTTGAAGTGTAGGGTTTTTTTTTTTAGTTGTTATTTGCACTCTCTTTAGTTTGTTTCTCATCTTTTAACGACTATATTCCCCTATCACATTTTGGCATGCCGGTGGGACCCTAAGCAGTCTTTCTTTCCACGTTTATATTTTGGCATTTTTGTAGCAGAGTTCAGTTACCAGTTGGTGGGCGTGACCTCTCGGTGGTGGACCCACAACCTACGGTGGTGGACTGACCTCTTCGATGCGTGGACTTGACACTCTCTATTGGCAGGCAACCTTTGGTGGCGAACTTGGCCTCTCGGTGGTGGACTGACCTCACGGTGACGGACTGACCTCGGTGGTGGACCTGACCTCCAGTGGTGGACTGACCTCTCGATTGGCGGACTGACCTCTCTGTTGGTGACCTTGAGTGGAGGACGACCTCTCGGTGGTGGACGACCTCCGGTGAAATTTCAAGTTTTTACCAATTGTTCTTTGGTAAATTAGGCACATAGTTTAATTAGAGGGGTCAACAAACCTTGTTTGGCATGCTTGTGGAAGGCTATTTGATGTATCCAATCCCCTTGCACCATTTGGCGATCCTGGGTGACGAGAAATCGTAGCTCTCCAAGTCCTTTGAGTCACCCCATTTTCATTTTCTTAGTGGGACTTTTGGCAGGAGTTTCATCACCCCAGGGGGCCGATTCAACCAGCGTGTACGAGGTATATAAAGGGGAGAGTGAAAGTTGTACCCATCAATCAACCGTTGTAATTGGCGAAGCGTCGGGATGACATGAAAGTTAGTCCGAGCGCTAGTATCTCTCTAAGGTTCAGAGCTCTGCGCTTCCTAGCGGGTTGGTGTTCATCAGTTTAAGGACTCGCATCAGGGGTGTATATCGAGGACTCCTTAGCAACCATGTTCATCCTAGAGTAGAAGACTTTGTTGGCCATACTCGTTTCTACTAATCTTAGGGTTGTGCTGTCTGAATTGTCTTTCTCATGCAAAACCAGTCATTTTCAGTTTAGCCAAATCTTTTTATGAATGTTTGCTATATTTTGGGTCCTTTGCCTTACTCGTCCATCAAAAAAATCAAGCTTAAAACTTATCCTTTGGCTGACCTGACCTTATCCTTTGGCGGACCTGACCTCATGCTGTGGCAGACCTGACCACATGCTTTGGCAGACCTAACCTCATGCTATGGCGGACCTAACCTTATGCTATGGCGGACCTGACCTCATGTTGTGGTGGACCTGACCACATGCTATAGCGGACCTAACCTCGTGATGTGGTAGACCTGACCACATGCTGTGGTGGACCTGACCTTTGACCAACTTATATTATCACTTGGCATCCCTTATCTCTCTATTTTGAACATTGATACCATCCTAAACAAACATCTAAACGTCTGTTCTAAGTCTCCAACCCCTCGTTTTGAGAGTCATTCATTCCGTGCACTCTTTTTCCTATTTCGAGTTCTCGTTCTTTCATTTTGAGGGTCATTCATCTCTCCTAAAATGCTCCCCATCCATCCTAAATCCACTTTCGTCTCCGATCTCCGCTATTCCATATAAGCCTTGTTAGAGTAGTCATCTGAGTTGACCTAGGTGTTCATCCCTAATCATAATCATCATAACTGACTTAGGGTTGCTATCTGTCTTAAGTCGGTCATCCTTCTCGACCCAATCAATCCACTTCTATCTCAAGTTGGATTTGGCGTCGTTATCATACATCTACCTGTCAATCAGTTAATTAACACCTAGTGTTATCAAGGATCCTTCTTAAACTCGGTTGTGGATTTCGGTCTTCATCATATTTATCATTAAATCAATCCTAATCATCAGATCAATCCAACCCCCACATCATCAAATCTATCTGGATCAAGATCCAAGATCTAGATTAATCTAGTGTCTACCAATCAATCCAATCCAATTTCATCAAATCAATCTACGTCAGTCTGACTGATCGTCATCGGCTAATCCCCCATCAAATTGAATCAATCTTTCATCATCTAGGTCTTTCTAATATCTTGATCCATCTCATCATCTTGCATTCCCGTTCAGACCCAATCACAGGAAAAGAAAATGGCTGACCAACAAGCCCAGAATGCCCAATCAAACAACCCTCAAGATCCCAACAACACAATGAACGTCTCATCAGATCCTAACTATGGTGCTAACATCCCTCATGATCCCCACAATGACACCTCATCACAATCCAACATGGATGGCCAAAACACGTCACCACCTAGGGAGGAAAACATGGCTAATCAACCTGAGCTCACATTCGAGGAACACTTCAGTAACCCTGTTAATGCACAAATGACAGAACACCTTCTTGAAAAACATGGCGAGGAAATCTTGGCTCACTTGATTGACAAAGGTGTCAAGCTGCCGTCAGGTGTCGACTTATCCAAGTATGGCACCTCCACATCTAATGTACCCCAAGGTTCACATGACATCCCAAGTAGCTCATATGTCCCCAATGTTCCTTCTGTAGAAGGTTGATATCAACCTGAATTCGACAACGCTGTTCTGTATCTTGTTGGCAATCCCATGCATCCCACCATCTCGGTCATAGGGACACCCCAAACCACTGACCCCAATGATCCTTTTGCCTTTGGCATGCCACAAAACGTCCCACAACCACAACCACTAATGCTATCGACACTACCCCCCTCAAATCCACCTCCTGTCAACACTGGGGGTAGCCCTTTCACTACCTTTCCTCCACCTCCTGGGGCTATGAATCCTCCACCATCGTCATTCATACCCCAACAACCTCCCCAATCCAACATCCCTCCACAAAATACATCCCAATCCTATGTTCCCACTAGTGCTCAACAACCCCCCTTGCAAAACATCTCAGCCGCACCTCGACCTCAACAATAGCCATTGGTCAATCCTTTATTTTCAACACAACCACCACTGCATCAACCGCAAGGAAATCAACCTCGGCCTTCAGCCCCAACTATATCTCCATTCCTTGCATCCATCTTATGGGGGCAAGCGCAACCACCACATAACATCCCATCTCGTCCAACACAGCCGCCAACAATGCACCAACAACCACCCCATCATTACAATTATTATAGCCAGCAACAATATCAACAACAACCATCTTATGTGACCTCACAACAGTCACATCAGTATCCCCAATATCCACAAACCAATCAACAACACCTTCTCCATACTTCCCAACAGTACGCCACCCATAACTACCCAACCAATCCATATCCCACCTTGCAACAACAACGTCTTTATCAACAAGGTCCCTTGGTGCATCAGTAGGGGATACTGCCTCCTCATTATCCATACACCCATCTCCAAGAATCATCTTAGAATCCACAATCGTCCTACCATCAATACCCATCTAACACACCGTCTAGTGCAGACATACTAGAAATCAAAGCCGCTCTGAAAGATCTTCAGGCAGGGACTGGCAAACAATCATTCAAGTTCGAAGATATATGCCCATATCCGTTTGATCCCTCCATCTCATTGGTTCCCTTCCCCAAACATTTTGAGATGCCAAAGTTTGAAAAATATAAGGGGAACAAAGATCCTAAGGCCCACTTGCAGGAGTTTTACTCCCAGTGTCAAGAAGTTATCCACAATGACAACTATCTCTTGCACCTGTTCCCTTGGAGTCTAGCAAGCAACGCCCTAGGGTGGTTCATGACCCTCAAAAAGGGATCCATAAAATCTTTTGCAGACCTGTCAGAAAAGTTTGTCTCCTACTTCTCCTTCAATTTGGAGAAAGACACTGATACCTTGGATCTCCTCAAAGAGAAACAACGTGAAGGGGAAACCTTTACTAACTACCTCCAAAGGTGGCGTGCGCTATGGCAAATGAAAGCCTTTGAAGAAATAATAGGTCACCCTCTTTGTGGAGAACTCTCATCTCGACATGGCTCATAACTTTAGATTATATTGCGTCACCACTTTCGCGGAGATAGTAGAGAAGGGACCCATCCTCGAGCGTACCCTTGTTGCCAAGGGGCACATCAGAATATATAATCAAGATAAAGAAAGGTCATTCAACGACAAGCCATGTTTTTGGAACAAGAACAAAAACACAATAAATGATGGCGTTACTGATACTAAACATGTCCACATGGCTAACACATCCCAGAGACAACAACAACCCATACCTAACGCCATATATGTACCGCAGGGGGCACCCCATCCTCCCCAACAGTCCAATCAGAATAACCAAGGGAACACTAAACGCCAATATGCTCAATTAGGAGAACCTTTGAGCGTCATCTTCAATAAGCTATTACAAATCAACTATCCGATCACGTACCCTGTCACCAAACCACTCGACGAATCCAAACCTAAGCCTGCATGGTTTAGGGAAAATGAATATTGTGAGTTCCATA
>VDFB02338630.1:0-22082 GCA_007258455.2 Sequoia sempervirens | reverse complement strand
AATCCAACTTGAATATTTCCTAAGCAACCTTTTCAAAATTCCAAGAGGAGGAGAAGAGGAGAAGGAAAGAAGAAATTTCAACAGAACACATGAATAAAAAATAATTCTCTCCATAATGAGTTCGTTCTTTATATACTACCCTTTTTTTCACTTTAAACAAAAAGTCCCCTTTTCATTTCACACTCAAACCACAAAAGAAAGTACATTTTAATTGAATGTTTATAGTTATTTTTGAATAAAATATCTTAATTTAAATGTTATACAACCTTCTTATTACTAATTCAATATATATTTTTTTAATTTTTCTTTCCTATTTTAATTCTTTTTAACATAAAGAAAAATTAGAACAATATGGAAACATATTACATTTTTTTATTTTTTATTTTTTAAAGGTGCAATGCACCCATATTATTAGGGGTAAATGCTTTTGACCGGAGCTATGAACCGGTTACAAGAAACTGCAAGATACTACCAAACCCGTGAGCACAATGGCCCAACGAAGGCACAAGGCTTGTGAGCACTTTGTCCCAGCAAGGGTTTGAACCTTGGTGGCTGTCACTACAACCAAGTGACTTGACCACTGAACCACGCCCTTATCGACACATATTACATATTTAAAAAATATATATTTACTTTCAATTATTTAAAACATAGAATTAATTTTTGACTCAAGAAACACACATAGTGAGGCATCAAAATAATATTATTTTTTTCTCATAAATTTAGTTGAGCTAATTATCTCTAATTTATCACCATTGGGGAAATCTATGCCTGCACACTAAATGAGAACATCAAGTGTATCTACACAATACAAGATCATTGAAACATATTATATTAAAATGAAAGAGATGATATCATAATCTATATCTAACTAAGAAATCTTATACTGGCACAATTTAGATTATGGATGAATAATAATACTTTAACTCAATGAATGTAAGTATAATCACATATCATAGTCAAAGTACTAAAGCTAGAAAACTAGAGAGTCCAACATATAAAAATATATAGACATGAATCCAACTATCCATATACCTTGATGGAAATCTAGAAAAATATCTTTGACAAGTTTGATACTAGTATCAAACATAAAATAATTCAAAGAATTTTATACAAAACCACTTGTATAAATAGCATCTTACTTTCATTCATCCAACCTCTTTCCATGAAATCCTATGTAATTATGGTTACATTACCTCCTTGTGAAATATCACCATCAATCAGGTAGAACCATGCAATCTAGAATCATTTCATCCAAATCATCTAAGTAACATGAATCAATATGCCCAATCCTCATCCATCATCTGATCTATATCCATTGCAAGTATATTTTACCAATATGATTTCTCTCAATTAATCTTTTAACCATCATGGCACATCTTATCATCCTTTGTCTTTTCAAGAGACCTCTTAGGCTCCATTTCAGCCAACAAATCCATTGAGGGGGCATCACTTCCATTATCATCCTTCAACAACTGGGGCAACCTACCATTACATATTCACTTCATCCTACTTTTTATTCTTCTTTATTGTATCAAAGAGGGGAAAAATATAAAGACCTAATATTTCTCTAGTACAACCTTTTCCAAATCAACTATAATATAATCACATCATCTAGTCTAATCCCCTTCACCTAATGTCCCCGACCTAATTAAATAATCCTATTATTTAATTAATCCCTTTTCCATCTCATGACATTTTTAAATAATTTTATTATTTAATTACACTTATTTTATACCTCACATGGCTAAAATGATTAAACAATATTATTACTTAATTATGGCTATATTCTCACCACCATCTTACAAGAATAAAGGGGGTCCTAAATACACTTGTCCCTTGCATACCTCCTGGTTGCAACAACTTACTATTTTTGGTAAGTGCATCCTATCCCTTCACATTTTGACAACCTTCATCATGGCATTCTATTATCTCCTTAGTCCTTAGGAATTCTCTCATTCATCCTCCATCATTGATCTCTCCATTACATCTCCACCATTCATTGCCTCTCCTAAAAATATACAAATTGAAGCATCATTCCATCCATTTGATCGATTCCATTTGTACTAACTATATGTTGTCGAAATAGGCACTCTTTTGTGCAACAAGAGCATCTACATTTCAATCACTTGGGGAAAATAAAATATTGCAATGGAGTTCATGGTTAGTTTCTTTTTTTTGGTTTTTTACTTTGTTTCTTTATTTGGAATTCCTTTGTGTTCTTTATCTAAGGTTTTATTTGGTTTGTATTAGGAACTTCAGTTTTCATTTTAAAACTAACACGAAACAAAACTATCGTATCCTATGTATGTGTGAATAATAAATGAATACATGTGTGTTTTATTTTGGTTTTTTAATAATCTTACCACATATGTTTCATTCTTGTTCCTCATGCATCAAACTAAGCTAAATATAACTCTCATATAGAAAAACATCAAAATTTTGATTTGAATTTCTTATCAACAACCTATATGTATTCTTACATGTATTTATCTATATTATTCATGTCATGTTTCTCCACTTGGGGAATCCCCTTTACATCACTTTTCTTGCTCCACTTTGATTATTATCTCATATTTTACACATGTTTCATATGTTTACATCGTGATTATCTTATATTTACATTCTACCTGCTTACATGTGTACATACTTGCATGATCATATCTTGTGATGCTGACATGTATAAATGATTTTTACCTATGATTATCATGCGTATAAATTACAATATCATGTTTATGATTTTAGTATTAGTTGATAAACAATATGTTAAAATACTTGCACTTCATCTATGCTTATCATGATGACAAATTATATATATAATTTTTTTAGCACCTATGGCTATTGCCACTTATGTAGACCTCTCTAATTGAAGGTAACAATAGGCACACCTTGCTGATCAGAATAAGAGTTTTTTAGAAGTGGTTGCTTCTGAATCACTGGGTCTAGGGACGCCCCCTCCTATCGTCTCATCTAGTGGGGATGCTAGAGCTTTCCCTATTGATTCTAAGACTGCCACTTCAAGTGATTGTGCTTCGGCTTCCCTTTCTGGCGGTTCTTCTGTAAAGTCTTTATCTGCGCAAAGGAATCATGATGAATCTCCAAATTTACTAGCTGCTGGCTTTCATACTCATGAAAGTAGCGAGCTGGTTTGGCATGGTAAAGCGGGGCAAGTGGAAGAGGGTTGGATCATAGTTAAAGGTAAAAAAGTTAAATCCTCTAAGCCTTCTTTCGATATGATTCTCCGCTCCCACAAGAAAAGTGTAAATTGTAAGTCTTGATTGGTCTTGTTTTGGAGCTGATCTTTTTCGCCGGTTGCTTGTTGTCTTTTCTGCAACCTTGCTCTTTTTGTATAAGGGTTCTGGGTCCCTTCAAAATCTGTTTTTCCCTTTATCAAAAACAATAGGCACACCTTTTTCCCCTCTTTACACATTCTTTGATGATCACATATTTTTGTCTTATCATATATTAATTGCATGATGTCATCTATAACACTCATTATGTATGTTTATTTGGTTTTTAAAGATCATATATTATTTCTACTCCTCCAATTCCTTTCATCCATTATATGAAACTAATTAGAGGGATAATATATTATCATAGTTTCTACTACTTTGATGAGGATGATTTTAGTGAAAAATTCATGTTTTTCATGGATTTATACTTATTATAGTATAACTAGACATGTTTATTTTGATGTGTCCCATTATTCTTATATATGAGTGTGACTCTTATCATTCCTAGTAGATATTGCTTTACTTTTATGGCTCTCACCATACCTAAAGGGTATTGCTCCTACTATGCGTAATGGATACTACTCTCTTTTTACATGGCTCCTATCGTGTCTAATATATGCTAGTTTTATTTTTGTATTTAATTTTAATTTTTATTATTATCAAGCAATTATGTTGTGGCTATTTAATTCTTTTATCAAAAAATACTCATTGAAACTTTGTGTGTTTGGAATATTCTGAATGGAGATCTCATTACAAGGAGTATACATGGAATCATTATCCTATACATATCATTGTCTAAATATTTACTTTCATGTTGGCATCTTACTTAGTTTGGCATGCATCTTCATGGTAGTTCATATAAAATTTAAAGTGGGGAGTAAATGTAAGGATGAAAATTACATGTACCTTGCACTTTCCCCCCTTTTAAGATGATTCATTTTGGTCTATTTGTGTAGAATGTGGTGACTAGTGTACAAGTGGCATGATTTTGTATAAAAGATGGAAAATAACCTAATCATACCTCCACACATCGCAAGATTCTAGACCCAATCTATAGTTTATCCATTCATCATCTTGGGTCAAATTTGTAGAGCATAAATGATCCTAGGTCAAATCTATGGTGTAGAAATAAAACATGATTTCTAAATTCAAATTTAAATATGTGTCCAAGCCATCTCCCTTCCAACTAGCTTTTACTTGGTAACTTGAACACAAAATGTGTGATTTGCACGTTAGGGTGTTGTAATAAATGACAAACCATAACTCAACTTTATAAATCCAAATACATCTCCCCTACTCTAAGCATTGCATCATGATCCCAACTTTATCATAGCACATCATCAAGTAGCATTAGCTACTGTCAAGATCATTACAACATACTACACATATTGCATGATTGCTTGGCATGTGCTCAATCATTGTTCAAACTATTCATTTGGACCCAAAGGCTTGACATAAGGAGAATATCCTCACATAGAAAGCTCCTAGATTAGTTCATAAAACTACTAGTTATTGACATAAGCCTAACATCTAGACAAACATATTTCAACCATTAAAATATTCTTAGGTTATTTTTGTAGTTAAAAGTCAAATCCACATATCAAGTTTGAATTTATTGGTATGAAGATCATTTCCACAACACAAAAGTCACCTAAAAACTAAAAAAATATTGGAAATAGTCTATCAAATCATATTAGTCCCAAATCTAATCACAAAGCATTGATTTAGATCATTGAGTACAATCTTTGACAAAGTACTCAATTTTTTCTTCTAATATTGAGTATTTGATCTTTCTTTTATTTTTAAGAGGCCCACATTTACTTTTATTACTATCCAAATTACATAAGCCTACAGTGTTTATTGATTATTTCTTAAATTTACTTTAGCTACCCTAGATTATTTGAAGCTTTTTTTAATTTCCTTTCAAAAATATGGTGACTAAAATTTGTGTTCCAACTTGATGCCGGAGCATCCCAGGAATATGCTAAATCTGCTTAATTTTCAAGTGTGATTTCCATTTTTTTTATTGAATTCTGACTTTTTAAAAATAAGTGCATTCACTACCAGCCATTTAAAAATGGAGGTATTTTATAATAAAAAAGAGGAATTTAATTCTTTATTATTTAAGCAACCAAGAATAGGAAAGGGTGTGGGAGGTAAAATAGAAGACAAATAAGCCAAAAAAATCATCATTGGAAAAAGAGGGGAGGTAAGCGGGTCATCTTGGAAGAAATACAAGAACTGAAAATTGGTTATGTGAAAAAGGGGGGCTGTGTGAGATTTAAGGAGGCTGCATTGAAATTGGGAGAGGTGAGAAACCCACAAAGGAGTCTGCCATATAATATGGCACTAAAAAATTGAAATGTAATAAAATATTCCTGAAGAGTGAGTAGGCCGCACCATATAGCAAAGGGAAATTCAATGGAGATAATACAGCCATGAGAAGCTAAAAGGGGTCAAGCACCAAAGCAGAGATTAAGGGAACGTAGAGGTTGTGCCTTGTAAGATTAAAATAAATGCAGATAAAAACAAGGAACCCATGAGCAGGCCGCGCCCAGTAGATAGGCATAGAAATATAACAAGAAAATCAATTGCACATGACAGAGGAAGACTAAAGATAATAGAATTTAGCCTACAGAGAAAATAAAATAAATTTGATGAGCATAGTTTGAAGTGTTTGAATTGAAAGATTGAATAGTGGAGTCTAAATTAAAATTTGAGTTCATTGAATAAAATTGAAGTTGTATGAATTTGATTTCATGATATTTGTTGAAGTGGATTTTTAAACTGATAAATGGAATTGTGATAAATGGAATTGTCAATTTGAGTTAGTATCGGTTGTGAATTTTGTCAGTCTTATGGTAAGGCTTGCAAGATTCAACCTACACCACAACTTAAGGATGTTGTAATTATTATCATTTTGTTTCCTTTTATTATTATGAGTAAAATATGATTATGTTTTAGATTGAAAAATTGTATACGCATGCCCTTTTTCCTTATCTTTTAGGTCCACTTTGATTAGAGTTTCCTTAAAGCAATGACTAGTTTACAAGTGACATGTTTTTGTATGATTTCAACTCATGACACCAATACATCCTAATCGCATAATCACTAATTCATAGAGATTGATCTCAATGCTTAAATCTCATTCATCACCCTAGATCAAGTTCATAGGTGCAAGCTTGACTCAAGCCATTTTTGTAATCACAGATCAAGACCTTAAACTTTTTAAATTCAAAATTAAAATTTACACTTTATTATCCTCCTCACTAGTCATTGTGAGTTGACTTAATCAATGTTTGCATTGATTTGAGTGTTATTTTGTTGTATTTAAAAATAATTATTCACTTATGCTAGAATCATCCTAGGAATAAGTATAGAACATTCAAAACATTATAGCAACATTATAAGAGCATTAAATTAGCATATATATCTTTCAAGGCCCATTGCATAGTTGCTTGATGTTCTCCACCATTGTTTCAGAGTTGCTAAATCAATCATCTTAGGGGCTTGACCAAGGAGAACATAATCCTTGTAATTTAGTAGATTCTCTAAAGTTGTTTGTAAAAACTACCAATTGTTACCGAGATTTAGACATCATATAATCAAGGCAAGTGAATCCTAACATTGATTGTTTTGTCAATTCATTCTCGTAGATGTTCGCTTACATGCATCAATTCACTTCCACAAACATGGATCTAAACCCAAGTAGACTTAGAGAGCACAATTAGTTTGAAGATTCTAAAACAATTTTGTCTAATGAAATCCTAAAAATCCAACACCTTAATATATCCATTTCTAACATCTTCAACATATTTTTTCCTATTTTTTATATTTTATTATATATTCTATTCAAACTCATTTATTTTTATAATCAATTTAACATTTATTATTTCTGAATCCCAACTAGTTAAACAAACTAGTTGTTTAGTTAATTTCTTTAATTATTTAAAAAACCACATGTATACTGTTAACTTATCTGTCATCCGGCAAATACGTGGCAGATTTGTTTTGTTGGCAAATTGTTACATGTGGCAATTTTTGATGTGGCATGGAAAGTATGATGGCATTTTGGACGTAGCATGGAATATTTGATGGCATCTGTTTAAAGCGAAAGAATTGAAAAGTGTTTAATGATATTGTCGGCAGTTTTTAATTGGGACCACCGTAAACTGACAAGTCTAAATGCATTATTGATTATTGTCAGTCCTTTCTCGCCAAGTATGGACTTTGCATGGCGGACTCCAAATTTTGGTTAAACTTGATTAAGGTTGTGGGTATTGGTTTATTCTGAGCAAACGATTTTTTGTTGCGTTTTGAAAGTTGAATTCATTTTGCAAAACAAACAGGAAATGTTCGGTTGGAACAGGATTTTCTGTGCGAATCAGGAAATTTGTTTGACGGATTCAAACAGGTTCATTGTTTGTTCTTTATTTTCAATAGAGTTTCAGGCTTGTGTATTTATCTTTCTTGAAAAGTATATAAGTTTGATTATTTGTTCGTTCTTGCTCATGTATGAGAATCTGGGGCGTATGAAAGAAGGAAGCAACACTCTAAGGCCGGACAGAGTCTTGTGTTTCAGGTATTAAGGCCGAATAGAGTATTGTGTTTCTGGTTTGAGGTTATTTGGGCAGAATCCACAGGTATGAAGGTTTATGTTCTTGTTCAATTCTGAAGAGATTCGTCGAACCCAAAATATGGCTTTGCAGTGCTTTAGAAGTTTGTTTAAATCTTTTGGGGTTTTAAACCCAGGGTTCTATATACAGTTTTTGTTGGAAATGTGTAATCGTTTATGTCAGTTGCAAAGCATAAAACCGTTATTGAAACTGTCTTCGAATATCTCTCAAACGAAGGTTAATGTTTATCTAAAACAGATTCGTAATCTGAAACTGTTTTTTGAAGCATTTTTAAGAGAATGTTGGTTGAACAGTTTTCTAACTGGTTCAGTTAGAAATTTGCAACTGTTATGTTTCGAAGTTTATATATACACTTGTATTCTTCAGATGGATATATGTGTGTGTGTAAAATATATATACATATGTATGCATCTGAGGGCAAGAGGGTTTTAAAGTTTTGATTATAAACTTATATACATGTACGAGTGATATAAGCACATTTGTATATGTATGTGAGTTGAGTTAAATTTCTGAGCAGTAGTGACTGCCGATTGTAAAAGATTGGAATGAATGAAAGGTACAGGTTCATGGAGTGGTTTTTCTCCCTATGACAAAATCATGAGATTTTGGAGGGTTTTCCACTCGGCACAAATTTGGTGTTTCTTCATGGTTGTGAGTTTCATTTCTTTATGCTTATGATGAATGCTTATGCTTCTACTGCTCAAATCGTAAATATTCTGTTTTATATTGCTTAGTGCAAAAATTTGAAGGTGTTTTTAATTTGACAGTATAGTTCTGATTCACCCCCCCTCTCAGAACCATAACACTTCCAACAAGTGGTATCAGAGCGTAGGATTTCCTTTAGGAATTGATCTCTGGTTATTGGAAGTTATGGCACATTCTGAAGGAGCTTTCCTTAATAGGGCACCTTTATTTGATGGAAATGATTATGTTTTCTGGAAAGTTAAAATGGAAGCATTTATACATTCTCTAGATGTAAGGATGTGGGATGTAGTAACAACAAAATACACTGTTCCAGCGTCAGTTCCTACTGATGCTGATGAGAAACTAAAATTTGAATTAGATAAGAAGGCTAGATATGCTCTTCTTTGTGGTCTTACTAGAGATGTCTTTGCCAAAGTCATTTATTGTAAATCTGCAAATGATATATGGGTAAAACTTGAAACAATCTATCAAGGAGATGACAAGGTTAAAGAATCTAAACTGATTACTCTTAAAACTCAGTTTGACAATCTGAAAATGAGTGAGGATGAAACCATTGCTGCATATTTTTTAAGAATTGAGGAAGTTGTGAATGCCAGGAAGGGTCTAGGTGAAGACATAGAAGAACATGATGTTGTTTCAAAGGTTATTAGGTCAGTCCTACCTAAATTTGAAACAAAAATTTCTACATTGGAAGAAAAGAAAAGTTTTTCAAAAATGACCTTACATCAACTTCAAGGAACTCTAACTGCATATGAAATGAGAATTAGCAATCAAGCTAGTTCTTCATCTAAAGAATCAGCCTTTAAGGTTGAAAAGAATGATGAGAGTGATTCAGATCTAACTGATGCTTTAGAAGCATTATTGGTTAAAAGAATGGCAAAGAAATATAAAAGCAAATGCTTCAGTTGTGGTCAATTAGGACATTTTGCTGCTAGATGTCCAAATATTGAACTTGATGATTATGAGAAGTTTTCTAGAAAGAAACCTTGGAATCAGAATCAAAGGTTTAAGGATTTCAAAAAGAAAAGTCTTTTTTCAAAAGAGGATCCAAATGAAGAATCCAGTGATGCAGATGAAGAAGGGGAAAAATTGTTTATGGCTGAAATAGTTCATACTCCTAAACTTGAATCAAATGAGCCTGAATCCTCATCTGATTTAGAAATAGAAGTTGATCTTGAAGAAGAACTTCTAAAATCCCTGCAAGAAATTAAAAGGTTAAAAAAATCAGTTACAAATCATCAGACTGAAAATCAAAAACTTCAAGATGAATTAATAAAAGCAAACTCAATTATAGAAAGTCAAAAATTCTTACTTGAAGAAAAGGATAAAAAACTGAATGTCTTGCAATGTTCTTCTGAAGAATCTACTAATCAGAAAACAAAGTTGTTTTTCAATGGATATTGTTTCAACTGTAATACTTTTGGGCACAAAGCAATCTTTTGTAAAAATAGCACTAGTCAAGGCAAAAGAAAAGTTATTAGGTGCTTCAAATGTTTTTACTATGGTCACTATGCAAATCAATGCAAATTAAATCTGAGACCTAAACAGATATGGAAACAAGTAAAGACAAATGAAAAGTCCTTAATTGTTGAAACAGTCTTATTTGCTCAAAAATCTGCAACATGGGTGTTGGATAGTGGCTATTCTCATCATATGACTGGATGTAAGAACAAGTTCAAAACCTTAGAAAGTTTTGATGGAGGTTTTGTACGTTTTGGCGATAAATCAGGAGCTTATATAACAGGAAAAGGCTCAATAATCTTAAATAATGATACACCAATACATGATGTGTACTTTGTTGAAGGGTTGAAACATAACCTTTTAAGTGTCAGTCAGATATGTGATAATGGATATTCTATCTCTTTCAATGCAAAAGAATGTCATATTAAAAATGGGAAAGATAGAGTCATTGCCAGTGGGTTAAGAACAAATGGTAATTTGTATAATCTGATAGATTCAACTATTCAAGAAACATCATTGGTCAATACATGCTTTATGAGTCAAGTGGAAGAAAATTGGCTATGGCACAAAAGACTGGGACATTTGAACTTTGATAATCTTGCTAGAATCAGCAAGAACAAAAAGGTTAGGGGACTACCACAAATAACTAAACCTGCATCTGTTTGTGAAGAGTGTATAAAAGGTAAGCAAACAAGAGTTTCTTTTAAAACAAAAGAATATCTGTCAAATAGACCACTTGAACTAGTACACACTGATTTATGTGGTCCAACCAAAACAGCCTCTTTAAATGATGAAAAATATTTCATGTTGTTTATAGATGATTATTCAAGAATGGTTTGGGTAACATTTTTGAAACATAAATCAGAAGCCTTTGAACGTTTCAAAATTTTCAGGAAGATGGTGGAAAGAGAAACTGATTTAAAACTGAAATGCTTAAGATCAGATAGAGGAGGAGAGTTTACTTCTCAAGAATTTATTGAGTATTGTGAAAAACGAGGTATAAAAAGACAATACTCTACTGCTAGGACACCACAACAAAATGGAGTTGTAGAGAGAAAAAATAGAACTGTCAAAGAAATGGCCAGGACCATGTTAAATGAAGCAAAGCTGCCTGACAAATTCTGGAAAGAAGCTGTTCATACAGCTGTCTATATTTTAAATAGAGCTCAAATCAGAATTAGGACAGCTTATACACCATATGAATTATGGTATGGGAAAACAACAAATGTTAAGAACTTTAAAATATTTGGTTGCAAATGTTTTATCAGAAAGAATGATGATTCTCTAGAAAACTTTAACTCAAGATCTGATGAAGGGATTTTTCTTGGGTACTCTACACATAGCAAAGCATATAAATGCTTTAATAAAAGGCTGAACAAAATTGTAGAAGCTATAAATGTTATGTTTGACGAAACATCTGTATGCAGTAATGGCAATGAAGAATATGAAAGTTTATCTTTTCAAGAGTCAGAAAGTATTCATAATGAAAATTGTGAACAAGATAAAGTTGAAACTGATGATGAAGATGAACTTGCAGGAAAAATAGAATCAGAAAATTGCTCCAATTCTAAAATCACTAGTGATGGATCAAAAATAAAAACATCTTCTAGAATAATAGCTAAGAGACATCCTGAGTCTCAAGTTATTGGTGATATTGAAAAAGGAATTTTAACTAGAAGAAAAGCCAAAATAGGAGAACAAGTAAATATTGCTGAACAATTTTGTTTGATAGCAGATTTTGAACCAAAGAATGTAACAGAAGCTCTATCAAATCCTAGTTGGCAAAATGCTATGCTAGATGAAATAAATCAGATAGAGAAAAACAATACTTGGGAACTTGTTCCCAGACCTGATGGTAAAAATGTTATTGGTGGAAAATGGATATTCCGCAATAAACTAAATGAGGAAGGTGTAGTGATCAGAAATAAAGCCAGATTTGTTTGCAAAGGATATGCACAACAAGAAGGAGTTGATTTTGGTGAAACCTTTGCACCAGTTGCAAGGTTGGAGTCAATCAGAATCTTTCTTGCATATGCCACTCATAAAAATTTCACTGTCTACCAAATGGATGTCAAAACTGCTTTCCTAAATGGATATCTTGAGGAGGAAGTTTATATGGAACAGCCAGAAGGTTTCAAATCTTCTGACAAGCCTGATTATGTTCTTCGTCTCAAAAAGGCCTTATATGGTTTAAAACAAGCTCCTCGAGCTTGGTATTCCAGATTAGATAAACATCTAATTGCAAATGGATTCATTAAAGGAAATGTGGACAGCACTTTGTATACAAAAATGGACAATGAAAATTTATTGGCTGTTGAAATATATGTTGATGATATTATTTTTGGTTCTACTAATGATCATTTAGCACAAACTTTTTCAGGAATCATGGAGTCAGAATTTGAAATGTCTATGTTAGGACCTTTGACATTTTTCTTGGGAATTCAAGTCTCTCAGCTTGAACATGGTTTGTTTATTTCTCAACTGAAATATGCTAAGGAAATGCTTAAAAGGTTTCAAATGGATACTTGTAATCCAGTTGGTACACCAATGGAAACTGGATGTAAGTTGATGAAAATTGATGAATCTCCTCTTGTTGATCAAAGAGAGTATCGATCTATGATAGGAAGTCTTTTATATCTTACTGCTTCTAGACCAGATATAATGCACTCTGTATGTCAAGTTGCTAGATATCAAGCAGCTCCTCGTCAATCTCATCTCAATGCTGTTCACCGTATCTTTAAATATTTACAAGGTACTTTGGATTATGGTTTGTGGTATCCAAAAAATGATGATTTTGCTCTCATTGGTTATACAGATGCTGATTGGGGTGGATGTAAAGATGATCAACGAAGTACTAGTGGTGCTGCATTTTTCTTAGGTGATCGGTTAGTTGCTTGGCACAGTAAAAAACAAGAATGTGTCACTATTTCTACCGCTGAGTCTGAAATTATTGCTGCAACAGCATGTTGTACTCAGTTAATTTGGATGTCTTATCAGCTTTCAGATTTGGGTATTCATGTTCAAAAACCTCTGAAAATCCTTTGTGACAATACCAGTGCTATTCAAATTTCTAAAAATCCTGTTATGCATTCTAGAACTAAGCATGTTGCCATCAAGTTGCAGTTTATTCGCGAACATGTGTCATCAAATGAGGTCATTCTTGTTCATGTACCTTCTAAATTACAAGTTGCTGATATTTTTACCAAGGCTCTTCCTAGAGAATTGTTTGAACAGTTCAGAATTCGATTGGGAGTCTTCTCTCAATCCTTGCTGGAATAAGTTTTTACTTTTTCTGTGTTAGATTTCTGCTTCTTTCACAGAAAACATTTAAAGCAGATGGTTAGTTTTTTGATGCATAAATTTTGGGGGAGTAACTTTTCAGTTTTTCAGGCACATTCTGGCACAGGTTTTGTGAATGGCCCAGTTCAGTTCAGATTTGTTTTACAGGTTAATTCAGGTTCAGTATTGGCACAGGGCACAGGTTCAGTATTGGCACAGGTTTGGCACAGGTTCTTACAGATTCAGTTTTGTTTTGTTCTTTTGGCACAACAGTTTTGGTTTGTTCAGGTTTGGTTCTTGTATTTGGATGCACTTGGTTCATATGTTATTCATGTTTTTATGGTAAATCTGCTTGGCATTTCAGTTCATTATCTTGATTATAATCAACATGGTATTTCAGTTCATTTTATGAAATGGTGAAATTTTTTGCATCAAAAATGGGGGAGATTGTTAACTTATCTGTCATCCGGCAAATACGTGGCAGATTTGTTTTGTTGGCAAATTGTTACATGTGGCAATTTTTGATGTGGCATGGAAAGTATGATGGCATTTTGGACGTAGCATGGAATATTTGATGGCATCTGTTTAAAGCGAAAGAATTGAAAAGTGTTTAATGATATTGTCGGCAGTTTTTAATTGGGACCACCGTAAACTGACAAGTCTAAATGCATTATTGATTATTGTCAGTCCTTTCTCGCCAAGTATGGACTTTGCATGGCGGACTCCAAATTTTGGTTAAACTTGGTTAAGGTTGTGGGTATTGGTTTATTCTGAGCAAACGATTTTTTGTTGCGTTTTGAAAGTTGAATTCATTTTGCAAAACAAACAGGAAATGTTCGGTTGGAACAGGATTTTCTGTGCGAATCAGGAAATTTGTTTGACGGATTCAAACAGGTTCATTGTTTGTTCTTTATTTTCAATAGAGTTTCAGGCTTGTGTATTTATCTTTCTTGAAAAGTATATAAGTTTGATTATTTGTTCGTTCTTGCTCATGTATGAGAATCTGGGGCGTATGAAAGAAGGAAGCAACACTCTAAGGCCGGACAGAGTCTTGTGTTTCAGGTATTAAGGCCGAACAGAGTATTGTGTTTCTGGTTTGAGGTTATTTGGGCAGAATCCACAGGTATGAAGGTTTATGTTCTTGTTCAATTCTGAAGAGATTCGTCGAACCCAAAATATGGCTTTGCAGTGCTTTAGAAGTTTGTTTAAATCTTTTGGGGTTTTAAACCCAGGGTTCTATATACAATTTTTGTTGGAAATGTGTAATCGTTTATGTCAGTTGCAAAGCATAAAACCGTTATTGAAACTGTCTTCGAATATCTCTCAAACGAAGGTTAATGTTTATCTAAAACAGATTCGTAATCTGAAACTGTTTTTTTGAAGCATTTTTAAGAGAATGTTGGTTGAACAGTTTTCTAACTGGTTCAGTTAGAAATTTGCAACTGTTATGTTTCGAAGTTTATATATACACTTGTATTCTTCAGATGGATATATGTGTGTGTGTAAAATATATATACATATGTATGCATCTGAGGGCAAGAGGGTTTTAAAGTTTTGATTATAAACTTATATACATGTACGAGTGATATAAGCACATTTGTATATGTATGTGAGTTGAGTTAAATTTCTGAGCAGTAGTGACTGCCGATTGTAAAAGATTGGAATGAATGAAAGGTACAGGTTCATGGAGTGGTTTTTCTCCCTATGACAAAATCATGAGATTTTGGAGGGTTTTCCACTCGGCACAAATTTGGTGTTTCTTCATGGTTGTGAGTTTCATTTCTTTATGCTTATGATGAATGCTTATGCTTCTACTGCTCAAATCGTAAATATTCTGTTTTATATTGCTTAGTGCAAAAATTTGAAGGTGTTTTTAATTTGACAGTATAGTTCTGATTCACCCCCCCTCTCAGAACCATAACACTTCCAACATATACAACTAGTTTACAATGTTATAAATGTGTTTGGGAGCAATATTATCCATCTCAATATTTTTTAAGTCTATAAATTCATTTTTTTTTATGAATAAGTCTTACTTAGCTTTAGATGATCATAAAAAGAAAATAGTACATAATTCAAAAAAGACGGGTGATAAAAAGACACGCCTTCAAAGACTAAAATGATCAAATCTGAAACAAAAATGAACACAAATACAAAAGAACAAAGCCCACATTACTAATCAGCTAAAATTCAATCTTTGTTAAGATTGGGTCCAAACAAAAGGATACCAGAGCAGTAGAATTCATTTTGAAAAATGATTATAAATATTCCTGCCGTCTAGACTAGACAAAATTGAAAGATATTTACTGTGATTAGATGTACAGGCAAACTCTTGTACTTTGTCTTACTGGTCTGTTTCTTTGTAAAGTATCACATATTCTGTGCTTAAAAAAGACAAATACGTTACTTTGATTGAATCATCTGTTCTGCCATATACTGGTTGAACGGAGATGCCCACTCTCTCATTTAACTATTTCCAACCCATTTTCGATCTGCGCTCTGTCTGGAATGGCGGAAGAAATCTTGAGCGGTTGTGAAGAACAACGGCAAAGGACTAGGGGTCCTTTTCTCAACACCAACTCTGCCTCCATTGCTCTCTTGCAGGAAAGATTTCGACAAGTAGAAAAGTACAGAGAGATTAGACAACTATCTCCTTCAGGTACTGCATCTTCATTTAAGCTCTTTCCTTTTAAGTAAGTTGGTGATCTGAATACAAATGGAACTGACTTTACAGGATTATCAGTGAAAGCGTATGGAACTTGTTATCAACACAAGAGTGGAGTTGCAGCGCATGCCACCAATTCAGCCTCCAAAAAAGAGGGTCCATTTGTTAGGATCAGATCCGCAGTGAAGGATGTGGATGTGGATACGTCTCTTCATCTGTGAATGTATGTTGGTCTCTGGAGAGAAAACTGTGTATTTTATAGGTATTTACGTTGGATTACTGTCCATGTTTAATAGTATGGATGGGATCAACGTTGGAAAATTGAAAAGAAGAAAAATAAAAAATAAAAAATTATAGTGTTTTTTTTAGATGGAGTTATATTGGATATTTTCTATTTTTGTTTATGCATTAGAGTAGCTGTGTTTATCTTTTGTCTGATTTTATATGTGTAAAATCTATTTTAAGGTATTTATTTATATTCACACATACTTGAGGGTGACCAAAAACAGATTCATTATTGTATAAAAGAAGAGTTGAGTTTTGCGAAATTTTTTAATTAAGAGAGGTTACATATAGTATGAGATTTGAGTCTAAGTCTCATGTATGCAAACAATTATTGAGTCTTCAGAAAACAAGTTTCAGCTGCTGTTTAATGGTAAATCAGCTACCGTTTAATGGTAAAAGCCTCCAAAATATCAGGTGAAAGTCTCCAAAATCTCATTATCATGTAAAAGCTAGATAAATATTGATTTGTCAATTGAATGGAAACATTATATTTTCATTTGCAGTATTTTTTTATCAATTTGATGACAACTTTTCTTTTTCATTTGCATTGCCTAAGTTTCTTACATTCCATTATTTAGCACTTATTATTAATTGTTTAATCTACACTCTCTAGTATATTAGCATAAATATCATTTTCTATTTACGTAATCCTTGAACCTCATTTAGATAAAGTGCTAATTTTATTTGAAAGGATTGTTCTAGATGAAAATTGTGTATTGTCTTTACTTTCTATTATTTTATTTTTGTTTATGATTGTATAAATACTATTTGTATTGTACAAGTTTATTGGATTTCATTTTCCCAACAATTTATTCATGACTAAAAATAAAATCTAACTTCATCTCTTTAACATCATGTACAACCAAATGCTTATCAAAATTTAATTCTTAATAAAAAATTTATAAATCATTTAACTTTACTATAGAATTTAATATCCAGTGGCTCTGTTATAAGACAGAGCTCGTTAGTTTTTTAAACCATTAAAAGGTAGGTAGTTTTTTTTTGTTGTGTGTGTTTTTTCTTCTTTCATGTTAATAAATGTCGTGTATATAAGTGTTTTCCTAATTTAATTAGTAATTAGCAATGGGACGTTATGAACCTCTAGATATTATACATTTTGATTTGGTTGTATTAGAATATCATTATTGTTTTCGTCTACCACTATTTTCTTAAAACAATATCAAAGACATTATTTATAGTAGTTGTATCTATGTGCAACACAAGTAATAATAAATAATTTATTATTAAGGTTAAATAATTGAATTATATATAAATATTTATATAAATAAATTTATAAGTGATAAAAAGGGACATATATATATATATAATTTATTTATTTTTTATCTAAAATATGTTCTATGATTTATTTTAAGAAATATTTGTATATCATATTTTATTTTTAGACTTTTAAGATATATTTTTTGAATAGTATTATTATCTTCTTAATGAATAAAAAGTGGTATTCAACTTATAAATAGAAAAACTTAGAATAGATTTTTTTTTAATTTTTTTTTGCAATTTAATAATTAAATTTTTATATTAAATATATAATTTTAATGGTGATTCAATTTCTATTTTTTTGGGGGGTCAATATATAACTTTTAAAATTAAATTTAAATGGAGTGATTATAAGAAATAAAAAATAAAGTGAGGAGATTAGGGCCAAATTTTGTATATATAGTATTTATCCATCTTAAAGAATTAATATTTCTAATTTGAAGTAATTTTGTTTCATGATCAAGGAAATTCCATCAAATATAGGTAAATTGGACACTCTTGAATAACTTGAAATAGTCAAATATGGGAGATAGAAATGTGAAAAATAGAGTTGAATAATGGCATATAGCCACTAAAAAATTTATTGATCTTGATAGATTATAAAATATTATATTTTCTTCTCTAGTTCAATATCACATTTTGCAATCTTGATCCATGCAGGTATAGTTTTGAACATGGATGTTGTGGCCTTAAACCTATTATCTAATTTCTTCAAAATTGTGTTTTCCTATAATAATCTAGAGATGGTTGTGCTAAAGAGCATTTGGTAGATTTTTTGGTGCTAGGATAGGAAGAGAAACAACTTTCCACCTTTCAACTTAGTCAAACCTTTGAATCAATTTAACAATTTAGAACAATTTTATCAACATGCAAATTAGAATGCAATGCCTATATTTTTCCTTATGACTGCATATCTTGATGCTATATTTTTCTAAGTGCACTTGTAATGATGATATAATGTATCATCTTGATCCCTTGTTAGATGATCAAATGACTTGTCCTTTTATACAACACCTAACTATGTCTTTGAATATTTCATGGTCAAGTCAATGAGTAATGAATAATTGGGTTGAGTTAGCTTGGGCATGATTATATTTTATTTTTGGCATTGGAATCAAGTTCAAGACTACTAATATAGGTTTGACCTAGGATAGAGAAAATATTTGAGTTAGATTTTATGAAGGTTAAAATAAAAATATCAAAATTTTCACTCAGAAATACACAAATTGCACACTAGACCATTGCACTAAGAACAAAGGGTCAAAGTAGCCCGCACAGGTAGCCGAGTTGGCTTGAGTCTTGGGTATGCTCCCCAAGGTCTCGGGTTCGACTCAGGGGCTTACCTGATGAGCGTGGCTTGTGGGCGGACGCACGCATCCCCAGGGATTAGTCTCACCTCACTCACCTCCCCAAGTGGAGTTGCGCTGGGTGGGTCGCGGGGATACCCTGAGTTACAAAAAAAAAAAATAAAGGGTCAAAGTGAGTTGAAAATTAATGGAAAAAATTATTAAGGACGAACTTTTCACCCTTATATTTTTCCTCCACATTGACTTGCATGTGCACTACTTATGAATCATGCATGTCAAAGTAAAAAAACAACCCACATGAAAGTAAATGACAAGCAAGGAAAAACAAAATAATGTGCTCTTCTAGTGGGCCAAGGTTCCTAAATTTATGCCATGTTTGAAAATGCATGGGGTTCAATCTAAGCCTAGAGGGGTTAGATCTAACCTTCCTTTAGATCAAACCCCACTTTATGGAGCTTCTTACAAAGCTTCCACCACTCTTATCTACATGCTAACAAAAATATTATTTTTCCTTACATTTTAAAAGGTCAAATGAAGTAATCCAAAGATAGAATTTTATAGTTATGTAGCAATTTGTGTTAAATTTTCAAAAATTATAAGAAATAATATATTTTTGTAGACATGTAAAAATGACTTAACGCATATCACACATCCTAAACTGTATTTTTCCATAATCGACATCACTTCCATTATCATTATTGTATTTAACATCATTTGCATCATTTAACCCTATTTTCTTCTATTAATTAAATAATCTTGATTTGTTTAATTAATTCACTATGACATCACTAATTTGACCTTATCCCTCCTGATTAATTAAATAAACATTAATTATTTAATTATGTTGATAGCATTACTTATTCCCCCTGATTAATTAAAAAAATATTAATTATTTAATTATGTCTCTAGCATTACTTATTCTTCTAATTTAATTTAATAGTTATCATTAATTATTTAATTAATCTACTTTCCATCTTCCAAATTAAATAATTAAATCAATTATTTGATTTCCCAAAATTCACTCAACATAGTTCATTAAATAAATAAACTTTTATTTATTAAATCAAATACATCTTGCACATTCCTCTCAAGATTAATTAATTATTAAATTAATTAATCATCCTCACACAATTTGATTGAACAAATCACGTCCACTGATTTCTCAATCTAATTTCCTAATTCCATCGATTACTCCAATCCCACTAATTATTCAATCCAATCCCACTGATTTTTCAATCAATTCCCTCGATTGGATTAATCAAGTCAGTTAACTGATCAATCTATTTCCTCTCAACGTACATCGACCATTGATTTTGATCTTTCATCCTAATCGTTCATCTAAAACAAAAAAAAATCTATCAATATATTTCCTCTCAACAAACATCGACCATTGATCTTGATCTTTGCATCCTAATCGTTCATCTAAAACAAAAAATCTATCAATCTATTTCCTCTCAACTAATCAATATATTTCCTCTCAATGGGCATCGACTGTTGATCCTAATCTTTGCATCCTATTCATTCATCTGAAACAAAACAAAAAGCTTTAAAACAACTTTCACCCCTCTCATAATTCATCTGGATAATCGGTAGAAAGTTCATGTTAAATTGATTCTTGAACAAATTTGAGCAAACATTATTACATTCTAGGTCATCATTATCATCATCATCATTACAAGATTTTGCAAACCATGGAGGCTTTTTGTTGACTAGCAATCCAACATATCAAGTTCAACCTGAATACACTCCGACATGGGATGGTAAGATTGTGTAGTTTGAATTCATTTGTGTTTCCATTCAATTGTGCTAACCTCATTTGTTGAATTCATAGTTATGACAATTCCATTTCATGAGTAGGTTGGGCTTTATCCTTTTGTTTTGATCTCATTTGATTGATTTCATTGATACTAATCTTGATCCATAATTCCCCCTTACACAATTTTAAATTTTATAATCAATATATATGCCAATTATAAAAAATAAGAAACCAATATTTGAGACAGTGGCAAGAAAACTATGTTAGAAAATTAAAATTTACACTAAACTACACATTGATGTCCTTGTTTCAATAGAGAATGATTAAAAATAATAATTCTGATGTATATAAAAGAAACATGGTAGGATAAAATATAGGTCTAATTTTTTTGTTATTACCAATTAAAAGTTAATAATAATAAAATATTGAATTAAAAATTACTAAATAATATATACACTGGATATTGGAGTTAATGTTCTATGTCTAAGAAATAATTATGATGTTATATTTTTAGTTCAAGTTATGCACTCTAATAAAATGTTAATTATTTTTGATAAATTTAGTCGAGATAGACCCTTAAAGACCATAAAAAAAACATGAAGATCAAATTCTAGTAACCACTAATCCATTAGATCCAATCCATAGAAAAACTAGTATTTCACTCTCTCCAAATCCCACACTACCAAAACAATAGCAGAAATATATAATTATTTATAACTATATGTCCACTTCTATACATTATCATAAAAACCAAAAGACATATACATACATACCACCCAAATATAACAAAAAAAAATATAAGAGGGAGAGAAAATTAGCATGACTCTCCTTCTAAAGTATTAGAGTGTGGGGAATGGCACAAATTACATAGGCTGCCCAACATCCTCATAAGCCTTTCCATAATTTTTACTGCATCTTCATTATCAATATCAGTCTCCTCACAAAAATATACCAAAATGTGAAAATCTATACCATTAGAAAGCTTTAACTTTAGTTTCTTGCAATATTTGCCACGGTTTGATGTAATTACAGGTATTATTGTTGAGATGATTCAAAACCTTTTCGACGTTAATTTTTGTATAGTTTCTCTTAATTTTCAAGAACTTGGAAAATAAATTTTACTTGTTTATTTTTGTTTAGATGAAATTGTTAGATATAATTAAATATAATTAAATATTTAAAATGTATATATTTACATATATTTGAGAATATTATTTCTGTTATTATATTTATGTATTTGGGAATATTATTTTTGTTCTTATATTTAAAAAATGTTTATATATACATATATAAATATGTATATATGTTCAAATATATAAACATATATATACATATACATACATACATGCATATATATAATCATTTTGGAGTACAAAAGGGGCTCAACCCCTCCCAAACTCCAACCGCCATGGTTGGGGGTTGGGGGACAAGTGACATCACCCCTCCCATGGGAGGACACAAACCTTATGGGAGTCA
>VDFB02338629.1:0-23985 GCA_007258455.2 Sequoia sempervirens | reverse complement strand
ATACTAACAACTATTCTCCAGGGACGTCATCATAACCAAGATAATGAAGAAACACCATTTGGGTTTAGAGATTCCAATTATATCAAAGTGTCATATTAGAAGCCAATTATATTGCAAGAAGGATGTAGGGATTATCAATCTCCAAAGTTGATTTGGATCTTGGTATTGACAAAATGATTTAATGACAAACTAAAACTAGAATTGCTTGAGGACAAGCAATCTCGGGAAGGGTGGAATATCATGCCCCCATGTCATGCCCACCCACATAAGAACAAAAGATATTATAACAATAATAAAACCTATGAGATCACTACTTAGGGAATAAAATAGCAAAAGGGATGATTATAAAAATAACATTATGGGCGACAATTTCACAAAGGCCATATAATAAATAAAAAAGATTAAGGAAATGGTTGGGAAAGTATGTAAGGCAACACTTGGGTTTGAAGGGATATGTCCATTACAAAGGTAAGGAGTGAAAGGAGGTGACTCCCTCCCAATAAGATATTAAAGGAGGAACATTTCAAATAGAAGATCATCAATGGGGATGAATGGAGTATGATTTGGAAAGGGAAAATATGAAAGTAAAATATGAGATATCTATTAAAATAAATATTGTTTGCAGCAAGAATATTATTAAGAAGTAAGAGAATATAAACTAAGGAATATATATATGTATTATAATTGCCAATCAATCAAGAATTGAAGGAGAATAGGAAATAAATAAACATTTGCACTCAAAAAGGCAACAACCATTAAATATAATAAGTGATTGGTATGCATCATGATGGAGTATAATGTTTATATATATATAATATCTTATGTATCTCTAACCTAGTTACTAATGGGAATTGCTAATCTATTTAAGGTTCTTATAATGACTGATTTAATTTATTAGTTTCCTTATAAACAATCGGGCATGGATTTGCAAGGGAACACGATTGGGAGAGGCAACAAACTGGTTCCACAATGTAAGTAGACCACCCCATGTTGGATGGTAATGAGAGCTCTTGCCACTTGGGGCCAAGGGGTGTTTGTCATGCTCTTGAGCTTAATTATGATGATCAGTCCCTAGGTTCCACAATGTAAGTAGATCACTCCATATTGGATAGGAACTTTGCCACTTGGGGACAAAGGGTGATTGCCACACTCTTGGGCTTAATTGTGATGAACATACTCTGAGCGCCCTACTGTGCTTTCCTTTCCAATCCTTTCTATGATTGGTTATTGGAAATGAAACTATAGATTAGACCCAATTTGACAATGTTATTTATATTAATTGTTCATATATACTCTTAAGTTTAATAACTTTTATATGATTTAATTTTAGAATAGTATTTGTCAAAAAAATTATATTGTTGGAATTGTTACCTTTTGGGAAAATTCAGGCATACCCCAACTAGAGGACATTACAACTAGATGAAGAATAAAGAATATTTATACAACTTGATTAAATGAAATGCTAAACTATCAAGAACAAGGATGATAAAATTTCTTAATAACAAAAATTGATAACAAGATTAAAACCTATGGTATACACAAATAGAAACTACAAAACTTACAGATTCCACCACCAAGAGGATAAAGAGTAAGGGCCTAAAATCTAAAATCTCCAACTTCTCAAATTTGTACATCTACACACAAAATAGAGGGGAAAATTGGTGTGCTATTTTGGGGCTTGCCTCAATCAAACCCCTATTTTATTGTTTCCATCTACACAGACAACTAGATAGATAGAGATAGATAAAAAATACATAAAATGTAAAATACGTGTGATAAAAACAAACCCCTCAAAGGAGGAGAACCCCTATCATGATTATAAAGATGTGTAATAAAAATAGTCCTCACAAAGGAGGAAAACCCCTATTACAAATAAAGTAGACGAGATCTAAGATCAACAATATTAAATAGACAAGATAAGAAGACAAGAGAGAAATAACAACATTCTATGGCTCCCCTCTTGGCTTGATATATGTGATGGAGTAGCTTGCAAGAGAGCCTTGACTGTTGCTTGAGGAAGAAATCCAACAGAGCGTCACTATAAGGAATGAGAGTGCAAGAAGAAGTGAGAAGAATGAGATCGAATGAATAATGAGAGTGAAAAATGGAGTTTTGTGAGGTTGCATGGGTGGGAGAAGTCATTACATCTATGTTTCCACCACAATGACATGTGCCATAGGCAAAGGATGTGAAATATTCTCATTTGAATCTAAAAAAGTTTAGTGATGCTAGCACATCACGCGAATGTGTGTGCGTTATCCAAGTGTCCTACTAAAAAAAATGCAAGAATGAGGTATCTAGGCTATTATCGCTTCATCATTGTCACATATGAAGTCAAAATCATGAAATTAAAACTTATAGGTTTTTGTCATAAATGTGCAGGCTAGATGCACAAGTGTGAAATTGCCACAAGGTGTAATTTTACGATACTACAAGAAAATAAAATAAAATAAAATAATTTTATTAAAATAAAATAAGTAAAATTCAAATTAAAATTGTATGAAAAATCATGCAATTCAAAATTCAAGATCTAAAATAAGAGACTGGAGTCAAGTTTTTGCATGGGAATTGCATGAAAATATAAAAAAATTATAAAGAGGAGAGAACTTAGAAAAAGAAAACACAAACAACTATTTTGGGACTCAAATACAATTGCATTGACCAAGGGTTTTAGGGGAGCTTAACACGAAGATTTATTACTATTTTGGAAACCAAAAGGGGTGACAAACTAAAGGAAAATTATTGGTAAAAGTCTGAGGTCTGTGAATTGGCATGTATCTTACTTCATAGTTTTGATGGCATTGGTATTCTTCTTGGAATTTTTGTGAAAGTATAGGAAATATTATTGAAAAATATTTGAAAGTCCACCATGATTATATTCTAAATTTAGATACATATTCTTGAGTTATCATGAGGCCGTTGAAATTTTTCCTGTCATATGAAATTTGTAAGTCTCCTTACTGTGTTATGATCTTCCTTGTGATGGTATTGTGATGCCAAAATAATGTTATTGGTATGCATTGTTATCATCTCCACTGTATAAAAAAAGTGTCATTAAACTCACTATATCTTGCATGTAGTGTGAATGAGCAAATTCCAACCCTTAGATTATCATACTCTTTGTCAAAAATATCAACCTATATTATCCTATGTGCAGACATTAGTATGTTGTCAAACTAGTAACCTATTACCAAATTGACCATGTTTTGCAAAGATAGCCATGACTATCTCAGGAACCCACACAAGTGTTATTAGATGTAGAAATAACTCATACACATGCATGCACAATGATTTCAAGTGTATAAATTAACTATTATGCCTATTGAATCTAATATACATACATACATACATAAATACATACATAACACATTACATATACATATACATACATACACATACAACAACACATATATAATATCCATATACACATGCACATACATACATACATATACACATTACACACACACACACACATATATACATATTACATACATACACATGACACACACATATTATTACATACATACATGCACATGTATTAGATATTATTACTTATTATTAAGGCTGATGCACATTACTGCATTACATACACATACATACACATTACGCATGCATTACATACACACATGCATACACATACATACACATTACGCATTACATGCATATATTACATATTACACACATACGCATTACGTATTAGCATACATACATTACGTATTATTACATAAGCAAGATATATGCCATATATTGACATTATTGGCCATTACGTATTATTATTACTGCAAGTGTGTGTGTGTACTATACCTAATTAAAGAGTAGATCGTGACTATAAACATATAGGAATTCTTGCTATTGTTATTAAACCACTGTATAATTTCATAAACTCAGTAACTTCAACAATAGATATGATTTTAGTGTATATGCCATGGAGTCAAACTAGTAAACAATTTATATATGCTTAGATGATTCCACAACAAAACTATAAAATTATGTCACATCTGAATTTTTGCTTGCATTAAATAATATTAAGTTATTCGAAGAAATTGAAAATAGATTATCAATTTTTGACATGTGTTAAATTTATGAGTGGCGTTGTTTGAAAAATGTTTATGCATAAGCTTAAATGATCAAATGTGAAAGATAAATGCTATGGTGAAGCAAAGAATATGTTTTGTTTTGATTTATGGCTAATGTTATTGATGAAAGTTTGCAAGTGCAAGTGTGTGTGAGTGCAGGAACAAGTCAAAGAACGAGAACATGGTTGAGGTGGGGATACTTAGCTAACTGACATTAGTAAGCATGTTGGAATCTGACACACACACACACCACATAGACTCGTAGGAATTGCATTTTCACACAAGTTGGATAGGCATTCTTTCTATGTGGTTTCCTTAAGTATTATATCAAGGAAAAAGAAGTTGATATGTTGTCATTTTCTTCACTGTGAACCTTGCTATCAACATGATTATACCCAAAGAAATTTTTACTATTAGAAAAATGTTCTAATACCTTATTTCAATAAATGATTGGATTTTTAAGAAAAATGTGCGTGAACAATGAAATTAATAAATAGATGAATAAATAAACAATTAAATTAAAATGAAATGTATATATATAAATACATGTGTTGATTTTGTTTGACCAGAAGATATCAAATTTAGAAGGAATTAATAATTAACAATATCTATTGGAGCTTGCATGTGTAACTCCTGCCCACATGTGAACAAGTAATAAAGGAAAATCAATGAAGTTGAGTGGAGAGATGGGTGGTCGAAATGAAAATAGAAAGGAATAACATAAAATAGAGGATGGGAATATTATTATGATTATTATTTTGAAGAGAGGGGGGACGTATCGAAGAAAAAGATGACTAATATCAATGGAGCTGAGAGAATAACTTATTCATTCTTCTGAAAAAGGAGAGGTTGGGCGAAAAAGCAGAGAATCACAAAACCTTCCTTCTTCAAGCAGAGTTCTTTTTGAGGAGCTATTCTTTTGGGGTGTTCAACCATAAAGGTAAGCTTGTTTATTCTTTTGTGTTAATATTTATCGATGGAATTACTACCATGCTTAAAGCTTAGACATTTCTTAGAACCAGGAGATACATTTCTTGTTTAAATTGATATAGCTTCCTATGCTTTTATTTTGTTTTAGACTTCGCATGCATGAGGAATCCATATAGAGTCTAAATCCCCTCAAGCCCGCATTATAATGTCGATTTCACTTCTAAAAATGTAAGCTCTATCGTTAGTTTCTTTTGTTCAAAGGCCGCCTCTCTAGAAGCTGAGTTAGAAAGAATCAACCAAACTATCATCATTAAGAACTATCTGGTAATTTCTACTACCTCCATCGCTTCAATTGTTTGCATTAAATTCACCATCTTCACCAGCGTCCGCAATAAGTTCTTCATCTAGAAATGTTTGATAGTCAAAGTCTAGGTTGTTCTTCCACCGTCTGCATTAAAACTCTTCATCTAGAAATTTCGGTGATAACGCGAGTAAGGGAAATTCCAGAGTCTTATGTATTTTTCTGAAACCTCTATAAAAGGAGGTAGATGTAACCGTTTCCTGCAAGCAATAAAAATCAAGTTTATTGTGTCGTAGCACATTCTCTTCTATGTTCTTTTTTGCCTCTGCCCACATCATAGTGGTATCAGAGCAGGTCGTTGGGAGAGCCAGGAATATTGTGGAGTGCAAAGATTGTTGTGCAGAAGTCAAAAGAAGAGGATTGCTGTCTGAAGTTGAATACTGAAGATTTATAAAGGCTGCAGCCTTAAGAGGAGTTAAGCCAATCACTGTCTATAGCAAGAAAGGGGATTGTTGTTTTATGAAGAAACTACAAAATTGTTGTAAAAGGTGAACAGAGGTAATGATATGAGCATTAGCTTAAGAATTTATGAAGGTTTTTTTGTTCGCATTATTACAAAAAGGATTGCGATAGAAAATCTGTGTTATTATAGTTGGGGTTTGAAGTATTTTTTTGAAAAAGATTGTATTTTGTTAAAAAAAATGGCATTAGGCATGTATCAACAACCTATGATTCCAATATTTTCTGGCAAGAATTATGATAATTGGGCTTTTAGAATGAAATTAACATTTGATTCATATGAGTTATCAGACATAGTTTTAAATGGTTATACTGAACCACAAGATGAATCTACTTTAAGTGCTGATGAAAAGAAAAAGCTTGATGAACATAGGCAAAAGAATAGAAGGGCTTTGTAGATAATTGGACAAGCATTGGATGATTCAGTTGTTGGAAGGATTAAACCAGCCATTACAGCCAAGCAAGCATGGGACATTCTAGAGACAACATATCAAGGTACTAGTAAGGTAAAAATTGTCAAACTACAAGCACTTAGAAGAGAATTTGAAAATTTGCAAATGAAAGATTCTGAATCAATAGACCAATTCACTTATCGTGTTACAAATTTGGTTAATCAAATAAGGCAAAATGGTGATGAGCTAATAGATCAAAAGGTTGTAGAAAAAGTTTTAAGAAGTTTGCCTAGAAAATTTGATGCAATTGTTGTGGTAATTGAGGAATGTAAGGATTTGACTACATATTCTATGGATGAGTTGGTTGGTTCTTTGAAAAATTATGAAGACAGGTTGAATAGAAATTACAATACCTCATTGGAGAATGCATTCAAAACACAAATGACATTTGGCAGAGGCAGAGGAAGAGGAAATCCTAGATTCAGAGGAAGAGGAAGAGGAAGATATAATTACCAAAGAGAAGAAAGGAGGAGTCCAGATCCAGGAGGAAGGAGAAATCAAAGTTTCAACTCAAGAGGACGCAATAACAATTAGGCACCACAAAGGTATGATAAGTCTAATGTTCAATGTTATTATTGCAAGAAGTATGGTCACTTGGTAAATGAATGTCAAAAGAAACAAGTAGATATGGGAAAACAAAATGCAAATTTCTCTAAAAGTAGTTCTGAGACATTGTTTATTACTTGTAATGTAGCTCAAGAAAGTACAAGTAACATTTGGTTTCTTGATAGTGGTTGTAGTAATCATATGACTGGAAATAAAGAGTTGTTTGAGAATTTGGATACTTCAGTTAAATCAGAAATTAAATTGGGTAATGATAACATAGTGGAAGTCATGGGAAAAGGTGCAATTAATGTAATAACAAAACTTGGTAAGAAAACTATTCCTGATGTTTATTTTGTACCCAGTTTGAAGCATAATCTCATAAGTGTGGGACAACTCACTCAAAAGGGCTATAGAGTTGCTTTTGAAAACAATGTGTGCACTATATTTGATATTTCTCCTAGTAACATGGTGATTGCCAAGATTGAAATGACAAACAATAGAATGTTCCCACTTCGCATGAAAAGTGAAATGGTGGAGGAGATTGGAGCAAGTTTCAAGGCATCAAGTCAAGATCAAGCATGGAAATGGCATTTAAGGTATGGCCATCTAAACTTCAAAGGATTATGTTTGTTGCAAAGGAAGAATATGGTAAGAGGTTTACCCTCCATTGAAGCACCATTGAGTACATGTGAAAGTTGTGTTTTGGCTAAGCAACATAGAAAGAGTTTTCCAAAAGAAATGTCATATAGAGCTTGGGCACCTTTAGAAATTGTGCATACAGATTTATGTGGTCCAATGCAAACCCCATCATTAGGGGGGAGCATTTATTTTCTAACATTCATTGATGACTTTAGTAGAAAAACATGGGTTTATTTTCTTAAATACAAATCTGAAACATTTGGCAAGTTCAAGGAATTCAAGGCATTGGTTGAGAAACAGAGTGGCCTATCCATCAAGGTATTGAGATCAGATAGAGGAGGAGAATACAAGTCAAATGAGTTTTTGGATTATTGCAGGTATCATGGAATAAAGAAGCAATTCACTACAAGTTACACACCTCAGCAGAATGGTGTTGCGGAAAGGAAGAATCGAACAATAATGGAGATGGCAAGGAGCATGTTGAAAGGTAAGAATCTACCTAATGAGTATTGGGCTGAAGTAGTTGCTTGTGCAGTTTATATCTTGAATAGGAGTCCAACAAAGATTGTGAGGGACATGATTCCACAACAAGCATGGAGTGGTAAGCATCATAGTGTTTCTCATTTTAGAGTATTTGGTTGTATTGCATATGCACATGTGCCTAAAGAAACAAGGAGTAAATTGGATGATAAAAGTGAAAAATGTATTTTTATTGGTTATGATGAGCAATCTAAGGCATATAAGCTATTTAATCCTATAACTAAGAAATTCATTGTAAGTAGAGATGTTATATTCAAAGAAGAAGAATCTTGGGATGGCAATATAGACAAGACAATTGCAGGTACAGGAACAATACCATATGAAGAACAAGAAGAAAAAGGTCAAGGAGAACAAGGAGAACACTCAAATGAGCAAGGAGGAACACCATCTAGAAGTCAAAAAGGAGAAAACTCACAAATGCAAGTTGAGCAAGGAGAATCATCAAATCCACAAGTAAGTAATGAATCAAATCCTACACTTGCATCATTAAGACCAAGACTAAGAGGCAACAAGACTAGGAGCTTGCAAGAAATATATGATCAAGGAGATAGGATAGATTTGCAATCAAATTTTGCTTTATTTGCTCAAGATCCTATATATTTTGAAGATGCAATTAAGGAAGAACATTGGATTAATGCAATGAATGATGAAATGGAATCTATTGAGAAAAATGATACATGGGATCTAGTTGATTTACCTAAGGATAAAGAATGCATAGGAGTGAAATGGGTTTATAAAACTAAGTATAAGGAAAATGGAGAAGTTGACAAATATAAGGCAAGATTAGTAGCCAAGGGATTTGCACAAGAATATGGAGTTGATTATAATGAAACATTTGCACCCGTAGCAAGACTTGATACTATTAGAATGGTACTAGCTATTGCAGCCCAAAACAATTGGAAGGTTTATCAAATGGATGTCAAATCAGCTTTCTTGAATGGATATTTAGAAGAAGAGGTTTATGTGCAACAACCACCAGGATATGAAATAAAAGGTTATGAAAACAAAGTTTACAGGTTGAAGAAGGCACTTTATGGATTAAAGCAAGCACCAAGAGCGTGGTATAGTAGGATAGATTCATACATGATAAAGAATGAATTTAGCAGAAGCACTAGTGAACCTACACTATACACCAAAGTCAATGAGCATGGTCAGATTTTGATTGTTTGCTTATATGTTGATGATTTGATCTTTACAGGTAATCTTTCTATTGACATGTTTAAATCAGCAATGAAAAAGGAATTTGAGATGACAGATTTGGGTTTAATGAAATATTTTCTTGGCATTGAAGTCACTCAGAATGATAAGGGCATTTTCATTTGTCAAAGTAAATATGCAAAAGATGTTTTGAGGAGGTTTAGATTGATAAATTGCAGTCCAGTTTCCACTCCTGTGGCAATAGGAACAAAACTAAGTAGAGAAGATAATGAAATGGATTATAATTCAACTATATTTAGAAAATTGGTTGGTAGTTTGATGTATCTCACAGCAACTAGGCCAGATATAATGTATGGAGTTAGTTTGATTTCTAGATTCATGGATGCACCAAAAAATTCACATTGGCAAGCAGGAAAAAGGTTATTAAGGTACATTGCAGGAACTATGAATCATGGTATATTGTATTCTACTTCAGATAATTTTCAGTTGGTTGGATACACAGATAGTGATTTTGCAGGAAGTATTGATGACAGAAAGAGTACATCTGGATATGCATTTCATCTTGGAACAGGAGTTGTGGCATGGGCGTCAAAGAAACAACCAATAGTGACAATCTCATCAGCAGAAGCAGAGTATGTAGCAGGTACATCAGCAGCATGTCAAGCAGTTTGGATGTGAAGAATCTTGAAGGATCTAATGCATGAGCAAGAGGAGCCTACTACAATCTATTGTGATAACAAGTCCACCATTGCACTATCAAAGAATCATATTTTTCACAAGAGGACAAAACACATTGACACTAGATATCACTTCATTCGAGAATTGGTCAACAATGGAGAACTCAACCTACAACATTGCAGATCAAAGGAGCAACTTGCAGACATATTCACAAAAGCATTAGCACAAGAACAATTTGAATATTTGAGAGAAATATTGGGCATTGTAAATATTGATGTAATTAGTTGTTGATAGTAGAAATTAGGGGGGAGTGTTAGAACTATCTAGTAATTTCTATGGTCTTCAACTGTTTGCATTTAATTCTCCATCTTCACCAGCATCTGCAATAAGTTCATCTAGAAATGTTGATAGTCAAAGTCTAGGATGTTCTTCCACCATCTGCATTAAAGACTCTTCATCTAGAAATGTCGGTGATAATGTGAGTAAGGGAAATTCCAGAGTCTTCTGTATTTTTCTGAAACCTCTATAAAAGGAGGTAGATGTAATCGTTCCCGACAGGCAATAAAATCAAGTTTATTGTGCCGTAGCACATACTTCTCTGTTTTGTTTTTGTCTCTGCCCACATCACCTTATCAGATCGGAGATACTTCAATCCGCTCCGGTGCCATCTGCGTCACGAATCAATCACAAAACATCTTTGGCCGTGCTTTATATAATCAGCCTGTGCGGATGAAAGGTCGCGAATCGGATAAATCAATATCTTCATTCAGCACCACCTTCGTCTTCGCCATGGTTCCTTATTCTTTCGATCCTTCACGCAGCGGGCAGGGCATGACCTTTATCATAACGCCCAACAAGTGAGAGCTTACTACCGTTTTCGGTTTGTACCAGTTCAGTCTCGTTTCGACGATAATCAAGATCTCAACGACCTGTAAAAATGACATAGATCTTTTTCTTTCGATTATGAACATATTGAATACCATAGTAGAAGCGTTTAAATTACTTCCAACATCGAATACTCTGCAGCTATGTTATTGGATCAGCACAAATGGATCAGCACCTGAGTTGGATCTATTCACTTCTTTATGCCTAAGAAAAACGAATTACCTCTGGCATCTTTACTATTTTTTGGTGTACTGGGAGATGGAGTATTGGCCTCATAGATGACTAGACTTATATATTCGAGATGATCAAAGTGGATCAGCCAGGTGGAATCCAGGTGATGGACTGTGCACTGCTGTGAAGGTACAATTTTCTGCAAATCAAAATTAGTTTTTGCACATTGGACAAGATGCTATGGGAAGACGAAGAGCATGCTGGTGGTCTTACATAATTCTGAGGGATTCGCATTGCTGGTGGGAACAATGGCATTCTGAACTCAATGGCAAGCTTGGGGACTTCTGGCTTGCTCGTCTGTATGAGCGCACGTGAGAAGCACAAACTACTCGTGTGGTGGGCACTCTTGGCTACATCGCACCGGAGCTCCTAAATACAGGAAAGGCCGATCCTGGCGTAGATGTTTTCAGCTTTGGTATTTTAATGTTGGAGTTTGCCTGCGGGAGGGTGCCTCTGGATCCCTCCCTCGATGCTTCCCAGGTCGTTATGGTGGAGTGGGTGAGAAAGCTGAATGCGAAAGGCAGGCTCACGGATGCAGCCGATCCCAATCTTGCTGGAGAATATGCTGAAGATGAGATGGAGAAGGTGCTCAAATTAGGATTGGTGTGCTGCAATCCTCAGCCAGAGACGAGACCTACCATCAGACAAGTACTGCAGATAATTGAAGGTGAAGTCTCTCTTCCCCCCTTATATCTCTATGATATGAATGGAGAGGGCAGTAGCTCATATCCAAGTATAGGAGTCTCTTTCGCTTCGACTTTCAAGTCTCTAGAGGCGAGATGGTCCAGATTCTCAACAAATATAGTGTAGGTTTCATTCTTACATAATTTTAATGGAGAGCCAACCCTCGTCTGGTTCCATCTCTATTTTTTTTTGAAGATTTTTCATATTTTAAGGCTGCGAGATACGGTTAAATTCCAGATTTGCTCTGCTGTGCGTGTACGTTTTGTTCGATAAACACCTTAATAGTATTTATATACCGTTGACATCATTTATAAGATCTTTTTGCATGGCGTTTAAGATTTAATAAATAATTTTCATATACATTTATTTTATAGATTTATATAGAATGAAATGATGGTTAATAGAGTTATTTTATATTTAGTTTTTTCTTTTTAATAGACTAATCAAGTAAAATTGGTTTTGAATTGTTATTCTTTTGATGTAAGTTAAAATTTATGAAATAAATTTAATTTCATGAACATATGTTTTAATTTAAACATTTTTTTTTGTTGTTGTGTTATTTGATATGCATGATAAGTATATCATGAGGTGAACATACAAATTTTAGCATTTTCTAAATATATAAGTACATTTTCATTCTAACATAAATTGTATTTTATATTTAAGAAAAAGATATTTAAAGAAAATCAAAAACAAAATGTACGAGCAACTTTGATAAAGAATTTGATGCTAGGAAATCAAAATAGACAGTATTTAACATTTTAGTTGAAAGGCTATTCTTAATGTGAACTGTTTTAGTAGTTTCTTGTCCATGATTGCAATTAATAGTTTGTTATCCAGAAACCATTTTACTTTAAACTTCATCATTTTAATAGTCTTTTAATTATTATTTTTCTTATAAATAGTTTAATTAGAAAAAATGAAGTAACATATTTTCAATCAAACAAGAATGCAATGTATCATTTTTTAAAAGGGTGGGAATCTAGACCTATGAAAAGAATATTGTTGTATCTTGTTGTTCCTTTATGTTATAGAAGATTTAAGTTCATTCTTTTGAAAATGCCTTTTAATGTTTTTCCTCCTGGTTGCTTCAATAGTTTTCCTATTGCTTGAATAAATCTTTGAAATTGAGAAATAATTATCAAGGATATTATTTAATGATTTACTTATCGGAACTGTAAGGTTAATTACTATGATAGGTTTGTAAAATTATGTGAGGAGAGATAAATAGAGAGTCAAATTTGGGTTGATGTGTTTGTTGTGTTGTTATTACATTTAATTTTGCAAGAAGTTAAACACACAAACTTACCATATTCATGCAAGTTGATTTTAGATTATATCCATTGTTGGTCAAGTGAAGCCCACAATCTTAGATAGGTGAAAAAGGTATTTGCTAAAAGCAATGTAGAAAAAAACAATTGTCATTTCTTGCACCAAAAAATTAGTTACTGTCGAAAAATGTCACTCGTTACATTTTCACACTTGTTTGGGCCCTTGTGAATTAAATGAACCTAATTTTTCCTTATTTGGGGTGTTGTAAAGCATTTTCTTACACTTTTATACTAATCTAGGGTTTTTACTAATTAATTGAGCTTCTTAGTGCTTTAATTGGTCTTATTTTGCATCCACATGCCTTAATTAATGCATCTTTCTATGGATAATCCTGACATATATAAAATGACCAATCAAAAGTTAATTCTTTTGGATTGTGTGGCCTAGATTTAGTGATCTAGGACTCATACACCACCTTGGGTGTATGAATCACACCTAAGTTTTGGGGCCTCGATCTAGATTTCACATTAATCTAAGAATTTCTTAAAAAATGTGTCCCAAAGCCTAGCATAATGGGACTCATACGCCACTTCTAGCATATGAGTCATGTGTGACTTAAAAATAAATAAAATTCAAATTCTTGGTGGGATTTTATTCTCCTAGATCTGATGTCGGTTTATAGTGTTGTAATTTCGAAGAATTTGGCATAGAAAAGTATAAATAGAAGGGTATTTCAGTCATTTTTCACCTAGCAAGCTTATAAGTCATCAGGTCATCATAAGAGAACTTTCAAGAGTTTACAAGAGCATTTAAGAGCTGATTGTCAAGAATTTTGGAGCATTATTCAAGTATCAAGCATCATGTGAAAGTCATCATGCATCATATTTGTGTTTGAGCTAACATTTGTGATGTAGGGTTTCATGTTTCAAGCAAGCATTCAAGTCAAGATCTACAACATTCAACCAAGAGTCAAGATCCACATCCATTGGAGCCAACTCATACATGTTTGTAGTATTTTCTTCCTAGGGTTTGGTGAGTTGCAACATATCATTTTTTTCATTCATCATTCCTCCTTTCCATTTGATTTCATTACAAAGTTTGATTACCAAAACAGGGTTTAACCAATGGAAACCCCTTTCTACTAACAAAACAACATTTTCCCCCTCTCTTTAGTGTGTGATTTATAGGTCTAGGTTGAAAACACATTGGAGAGCAAGATTGGAAAGAAGTTGTCAAGTGTGCTAAGTTGTCCAAGTTGTCACCTTTTCTATAAGATCACCAAAAGAAACCTATAGAGAAAAATTCAACATTTCAGATTTGGAAATTAGGTTGAGAAGACAAAGCATGGGTTGAAGCATAGATTTAGAATTTGAATTTTTGAAAAATATAAGTGGGACTAATACACTACTTATGGCATATGAGTCCCTATATAGGGATTTTTCCAGTTTTCAAATATTCCAGATTTGTCTCTACCATATTTTTGTTCCTGCCTAGAAACCCTAGTTTGGGACTAAATCATCCAAATTGGTGTATGAGTCCTAGTGTGCCCTAAAATCAATATTTTCAACATTTCAGGCCTCCATTCAAGTTGCTACAGGTTTCCTAGTGTCCCTCTATACTTCTCTAGTTTTTTATTCTAATTATCATTCACTTCTAGTTCATTTAATGAAGTTTTATATATCATTAGGTTTTGACATTAGGTCTTGCATTTTACTTATATTTCCCTAGCTTAACTTGGTGACGAACCCCTTTTTAGTCCTTTATCACACCTTAGGACATCCCTATTGTAGATCTCTTTCCCTCATTCCATCCTTGTATTGAGATCTCTAGGGTTTCCTTGAATGAGAAGTGAAGAAAACTTGGTCTATGTCCTAAACTATAGAGCAACAATCTTCCACCTTTCATTTAGAGCACATTATTTCTAATTTGGAGTGCATAATTTTCCTAGATCTAGGTTGCATTAACTTTTTATTAAGCTTTGCATTAGTTAATTTGCATCTAGGGTTTCAAAATATTCAAGTAGTGAAAGTGCATATAGGTTACATTTTTGCATCTTGCATCTTTGAATTTCATCTAAAATCTATAATTGCACTTATCCTAGACATCATTCAAAGAAAAAAAACATAACATTCACATTGAATTTGTTGAAAATGGTGGAAAAACCCTAATTTGGACTTATACACCCTCTAGGCGATTTAGTCCTAGTACTGGTGATTTTTCCTAATTTCTAGGTATTTTGTGGTTATTGTTATTCATTGTTTAAACCCCTAAAAACCCTTATTAGGACTCATACATCCCTTTGGGAGATTTAGTCCCATTTCAAATTTTAAACTACATTTTCTAGCATTAAAAACTCTGTTTCTATGTTTTAGTTGGCTATTATTACATTTTTATTTCAATTTGCAAAGTGTCTATTTCATTCATTTCATTATATATAGCTTAATTTCATTTGAATCACAATTAGAGAATAGCATTTAGCTTGTGTTCATTGCACTTATCTTGCATTCATTAATTCTCCCTTGCATGAGCTTTCCAACTTTGTGTCTTATTGCTAATACTATAGTGAGACAAAGTTCAAGACTAATGTTATCTCATGATAGTACAAACATCATGGATCTTGGGTTATCTAGCTCTTTCACTCCTAGTATTGACACTAGTTCACTAGATATGGACCAGGTCGAGCTTAAACATCACACACTAAGCTGACACCTTAATGTATGGGCCCCACTTTACCACCACTCTCTTTACCCATACCTCTTTCCTATTTCATTTCGATGCAACTCCATTGGTAATTTTTTAACTGCATGTGCAATCTTATAAGATATAGATGCAATTCTGTTAGTTATTTTTTTCAAACCACACATGTAATCTTATAAGGAGTATTAAATGACTTACGTGAAAAGCAAAATAAGTACTATGCCCTCAACTTGTCAAATGTTAATGTTAAAACACATTATATATTATGTAAAATATATATTATAAATTGTATTCTATTTATATTGCATATATTTGATGTTATATTATATTTATATACTATCTATTATTTATATATTTATTTGATATTTATTTATTATGTATAGTATAATAAAAATATATATAAATATAATATAATATATATTTTATATAATAATTATATTTTATTATATTATACTCATCCATAATATTATGTATTATATTTATATATTATATATTATGTAAAATATATATTTAAGTTATTATTATAAAATTTAATATTATTTAATATATATTATATTATATTCTATAAAAAAATATATTAATATATTATTTATATATTTATTTTATATTCATCTATTCTATATAATATAATAAAATATAAATATTGTAATGCCCCTCCACGCTTCGTCCTGACCATGTTGTCATATGAGGCTTGGTATGTCTTTGTTGATGCTATTTTATATTTCATTTTGTAGTTTGGTCGGGTATTGCATGATAGCATTTTTAATGCTTGGTTCAAATATTTTGTGGAATAAAGGTTTTCAAAATTGAAGGTGGCCTTGGTGTAATTAAAATAAAAGCCTTTATTTAACCAAATAATTAAATTAAATTAAATATTATGAAAGTATTTATTTAAGTTTTAACAAATATCATTAAAGTTTTGTTTAACTTAAATAAATATGTTAATTGGCTGGGGCCTAGCTCGCTGGCTAAGTAATTCGCTAAGTGCTCCAACGGGTCATGAGTTCTAGTCCCCATCCCGGCAGGTCGAGGGCGGTCACCAAATACGGGCCACATTAAAAGTTTACTGTGCACACTACAAGCTTATTGGGGTCGTGCCAATTCCTATAGCCTAAAAAAATAAAAATAAATAAAAAATAAATAAATAAATAAATATGTTAATTAATTCATTGTGCAAGCAATTTTGAAGGAAGGGGTTAAATTGATAAATTAAATAATTAATAGTTGAGTTAACTTGGTGTGCAAGTTAAGTTAAATGGCTAGGTGAAATTTATAAAAGAAAATTAGAAATAATTAATGAATTTAATGGAGAGGAGGCAGTTACGAATAGTGTGGTAATAAACTAGTTAGTGGGAGATAACTGGAGAGGGGCATTGCGTTTTATTTTTCTCCGATAATTAAACTGATTGGGGAATATATTGCCATGAAATCCTTTTTGGGGAATCTAGAAAACTTTCTTTGTCTTTAAAAATTTTCTGGGTATTTATGAAGCTCTGAAGTTGTTCTTGAATTTTTTTCTGAAAAGTTTGGAAATTTGGATTTGGGGGTTTCCAGAGGCAGTGGGATGTAGAGTGCTTGGAGTTACAAATTTGTAAAATAGAAGCTTGGAAGAAGCTGGATCTGGGATTGTAAACTCTGCATCAAATCTCTTCTTTGGCAAGTGAAGGAAATCAGGTTCTATTTGTTGCACTCAGTCTTACTTTGCACTGTGAATCAAATCGATATATCTTACTTTCATTTCTTCTATTTCTCCTCACAACCGCATAGTTCTTGAATTCGTTTTGTGCTAGGCATAGTTTTACCCATAAATTTATCCCTCTTAGATGGCATCATGTAAAATTTAGTTTAGATTCGACTATTGGATGGCCGACTATGTTAATTTGTTTTGGACTACAGTTATTCTAGACTCTCATCGTCACCCTGTTCTTATTATTCGGTAAGTTGAGTTTGTAAGAAGAACCTAGTTGAAATTTGTGTATAAAAGTTCGATAAAGAATAGATAACCATGGTCTTGATTTAAACCTTTCACTGCGTCGGTTATTTATATATGCGAAGACTGCATTTTTAATTCTATGCACCCCTTTCGTTTCCTTGTCCTTTTACTCCATTAAGTTTTCAGTTTAGCAAACCATTATCTGGTGGCCGATGCCTAATAGCGTATGGTTACAAGTAGTATTCGTAGCTAAGGAAAAATCTTCTGTAATGTAATTACTTAGTAAGTACGAGTCCCTCTGTTCAATAATAATCGATGTCTGAATGTTATTCACACATATATATATAATACCTCTAAAATTCTAACGTGTTCCATTAAAACGGTGGGTTTAGCAATACTTGGTCTCTTTAGGATTTAAAGTATATGAATAGTTTTCAAAGGATCCTGATTATACTTCACTGCATTGGGAATAGTTGTCAGTGCACATACTGTGTGACTGAAGAATGTATTTGAAATGTAATTAAGAGTTATGCCTAGTTAATTCTGCAATGTGTTGCACCTGTGAGCTTTTCACATATAAACCATTAGCTGAAATTCAAATTATATAGAATATAGAGTATGGAAACATTACGAACCAACATATTGTTGGATTTAGGAGGAGAATCCACTTCCAGATATAAAGGATTTCAACACAAACTCTTCATGAAGAAGAATGGAATTTATACAAAACAAATAAGACAAAAATAGGGCAACACATTGCTACAACAATGACAAATTATCTATTCATTAGAAAGCTTTAAAGACAAACACAGTAAACTTCCATTAAAACTGAAAATTGATTTAAACAGAAATTAGCCCATATACAATATTTATAATATCTGACCAATACAGTTTGACAGAGAAAACTTGATGCTGCCAGCATCTACCCTTTTTGTATCTTACAAGAGCTTCTACATATTATACCTGCAGGGAGTAGAACAACAGCGTACACTACAAAAATGGAATGTTTTTCTATAAAAGTAAAAAAAACAGCTGCGTGGAGCTTTAGGGAAAAAGCTATTAACAAATGGCCTGGCAAAATACACAGGTGTCAAAATTTGTAAACTCAATGTATTTACATCGCTCAGCAAACATTAAAACTTTGGACAACTAATATGATAACTGTCAAACAAAAGATGGACGGTGGAGCTGCTACGTGTCTTCCTCAATGTGTTATGCTGGCATTAAGTGCTTTCAATCTCCCCCTTAATGCTTAATGTGCAAACGCCCATCATTTGTCTCAACCTTTCAAAACTTTCTTTTGAAACTGCCTTGGTAAGTATGTCAGCAATCTGATCATTGGTTTTGCAAAACTTCAATTCAATCTGTCCCCCAGCCACTAGATTCCTAATAAAATGATATTTGATATCTATGTGTTTTGTTCTACTATGAAAGACAGGATTTTTAGTGATGGCAATTGCTGAGTTATTATTACAGTATATCACAGTTGGCATATTTTGTTTTTGTTTTAAATCTGTTAAGACTCTCCTCAACCATACTGCTTGGCATGAAGCTGAAGTTGCAGCAATGTACTCAGCTTCAGTTGAAGACAAAGAGACTAAAGACTCTTTTTTTTGAGGACCAAGAAATGGCACCTGAACCCAAGGAAAATACATAACCTGAAGTGCTTTTTCTGTCAGTAATAGAACCAGCCCAATCACTATATGTAAATCCTATTAAACCAAAATCATTTACTGGAGCATACCTAATGCCAAAATTGCTAGTACCCCGAACATATCTCAGAACTCTTTTCATTGCACAAAAATGCATTTTGCTTGGATTTTGCATGAACCTTGAAAGAAAACTAATAGAAAACATGATATCTGGTCTAGTAGCTGTTAAATACATAAGGCTACCAACTAGACTCCTGTACAATGTTTCATCTACTTTTTCTGACCCATCATCCTTAACCAATTTTTCACTCAGGTTCAATGGTGTATTCATCGGTTTGCAATTCTTCATCTTGAATTTATCAAGTAAATCATTGACATATTTACCTTGTGAGATGAAAATGCCATCATTTTGTTGTCTTACCTCTATCCCAAGGAAATAATGCATTAACCCCAAATCTGTCATTTTCAAATTCAGACTTCATTACATGTCTAAACTCATTCATTAACTCTTCACTATTCCCTGTGTATATTAGATCATCTACATATATACATATGACAATTAAATCACCTGAACTCTGATATTTCACATATAATGTGGGCTCATTTTCACTCTTTTTGAAACCATTTTTCTGAAAATAATTATCTATCCTACTATACCAGGCCCTAGGCGCCTGCTTGAGCCCATAAAGTGCCTTTTTTAACCTATAGACCTTTTGTTCTTGCCCTGCAACTCCATAACCAAGTGGTTGTTCTACAAACACTTCTTCATTCAAATAACCATTCAAAAAAGCTGATTTAACATCAAATTGATAAACTTTCCACCTATGTTGAGCTGCTAATGATAAAACTGTTCTGATGGTGTCTAATCTAGCAACTGGAGAGTAGGTTTCAGTGTAATCAATACCTGGCTGTTGAGAAAAACCCTTTGCCACCAATCTTGCTTTATGCCTTTCAATAGATCCATCAGCTTTATATTTAGTTTTGTAAATCCATTTTAGCCCAATAACATCTTTTTCAGGTGGAAGGTCAGCTAGTTCCCATGTTTCATTCTTTTCAATTGAAGCAATTTCTTCATTCATGGCTTTAATCCACACTTCATGTTTTATAGCCTCCTCAAATTTTCTTGGCTCAACTTGAATATGAGACAATAAAGCAAAATTTACAGTTGCATCAAGACTAGTAGTTCCTTCATAAATTTCTTTAAGACTTTTTACCTTTCTTGGAGGACTAGAGCTTGGACTAGGTGGAGAAGGTGGTGTGCTAAAAAAGGATGGTACTGTAGGAATTGAGCTGCTACTCAAACCATGAGAAGATGGGACATCAAGTTCTAAATCAATGATCTTTTGCTTTTCCTCATTCAACTTTTTTGTCCATTGCCAAGCTTCACTTTCAGCAAAGATAACATCTCTACTAACAATCAACTTTTCACTTACTGGATTATATAGATGATAACCCTTTGTCTCCTCACAATACCCAATGAAGATGCATTTCTCACTCTTGTCATCAAACTTTTGCCTTTTTTGTTCAGGTATGTGAGCATAAGCAATACATCCAAACACTCTCAAGTGTGCAACCCCAGGTTTTCTCCCACACCATGCCTCATAAGGTGTCACATTTTTTACACTTTTGGTTGGACACCTATTCAACAAATAAACTGATGTAGCAACTGCTTCAGCCCAAAAAGTATTTGGCAGATCCTTGGCTTTCAGCATGCTTCTAGCCATTTCCACAATGGTGCGGTTTTTACGTTCAACAACTCCATTTTGTTGAGGAGTATAACTTGCAGTCAATTGCCTTTGAATTCCATTAGTCTTGCAGAAATCTTGAAACTCATTAGAGGTGAATTCTCCCCCTCTATCTGAACGCAACATTTTAATAGGACAACCAATTTGTTTTTCCACACTAGCCTTGAACTGCTGAAACTTGCTAAGAGCTTCTGATTTTTCTTTAATAAAGTAAACCCAAGTCCTTCTGCTGAAATCATCCACAAAGATTAAAAAATATTTATTCTTACTAAGAGACAATGTCTGCATTGGACCACAAATATCAGTATGTACCAATTCAAGAGGTACTTTTGCTCTCCAAGCTCTTCCTGCTGGGAACGAATCTCGATGTTGTTTGCCAATAATGCAACCCTCACATACTTGGTCATTATGAGAAATGACTGGTAGGCCCTTCACCATATTCTTTTGAGAGAGTACTTTAAGTCCTCTAAAATTTAAACGCCCATATCTAGTGTGCCATAACCAAGATTGGTCCTTGTAATTAATTCTAAGGACTGGAGTTTCACTATATGCAAGTGTCAAAGGAAATATCCTATTATGCAACATACCAACTTTGGCCACTATTTGATTATTTTTCCTTTTGTCATAAATGACACATTCATTGTTGTCAAATTTTGTTGAATATCCCTTTTCAACAAGTTGCCCTATGCTCAACAAGTTATGTGCTAGCCCAGGAACATACAAAACATCATTGATATACCTTTCCTGACCTTGGTTTTCTTTGACTGCAATTGTTCCTTTACCTGCAACTTCAACTTCTTTATCATCACCAAGTCTCACATGTGTTTTAAATGACTCATCCATAGTTACAAAAATATTTTTATTTCCTATCATGTGGCTACTACAGCCACTATCCAAAAGCCATACTTTTTCTAAGTCTTCCTTTATGGCATTGCAAGCAAGGAACAAGCTAGTATCTGACTGTCCTCCTTTTTCTTTAGAAAAATGTGCACGTTGTTTGTTCTTTTTCACACAATCTCTTTCAAAATGCCCAAACTTTTTACAATAATGGCACTGTACATGTGATCGATCATAACTTGAATTGCCTTTCTATCCATCACTAGAGTTCCTTCCTCCAAAATAATTTATATTTTGCCCAGTACTAGTGCCTCTATTGAAATAATTGGTTCTTCCTCTTCCACTAAACTTCCTTGCATTCCTATGAGATGTCTCTTCTGATCCTTTTTCCTTTTTCTTTGAGATACTTATCTTGGTTTGGAAGGCCTGTTCAACTGGTTTTTTAGTATACCTATTTAACCTTTGTTCATGGGTTTGAAGAGACCCCATAAGTTCATTTACAGAAAGAAGAGCTAAATCTTTTGAATCTTCAATAGCAACCACCACAGGATCAAATTTGGGAGGGAGACATCTTAAGATTTTTTCCACAATCTTTTGATCTACCAGAATTTCTCCATAGGATCTAATCTGATTGACAAGACCCATAACCCGAGTAAAAAACTCTTGCAAAGATTCTGACTCTTTCATAAACAAATTTTCAAAGTCTCTTCTGAGCATTTGAAGTTTAATTGTTTTTACTTTATCTATTCCTTGATAAACATTCTGCAACAAATCCCAAGCTTGTTTCGATTTAGTAGTTGCAACAATTCTAGGAAAAATTGACTCATGTACAGCCTGTTGAATAATAAACAAGGATTTTGAGTCTTTTTTTCTATTTTCCTTCAATTGATCTCTTTGTGCTTGAGTTAAGGCTGCAAGAGCTTGAGCATCTATAGGCTCTGTAAACCCTTGTTCTACCAACTCCCACAAATCTTGAGATATGAATAAAGTTTTCATTTTTTATACTCCAAAAATCATAATTTTCTCCTCTAAACATAGGGATTTGAGGCTGGGTTAAACTTGAACCATTAGCTGCCATTCTTAAAAATTGCAATTCTCACAAACTCCTCACAAACTTTTCACTTCTCTACTGAGAATAAACCCACCTAACCTTTGGATGCTCTCAAGGGACATACAACATTCTAATTTCCTGATACTCTGATACCACTGTTGGATTTAGGAGGAGAATCCACTTCCAGATATAAAGGATTTCAACACAAACTCTTCATGAAGAATGGAATTTATACAAAACAAATAAGACAAAAATAGGGCAACACATTGCTACAGCAATGACAAATTATCTATTCATTAGAAAGCTTTAAAGACAAACACAGTAAACTTCCATTAAAACTGAAAATTGATTTAAACAGAAATTAGCCCATATACAGTGTTTATAATATCTGACCAGTACAGTTTGACAGAGAAAACTTGATGCTGCCAGCATCTACCCTTTTTGTATCTTACAGGAGCTTCTGCATATTATACCTGCAGGGAGTAGAACAGCAGCGTACACTACAAAAATTGAATGTTTTTCTATAAAAGTAAAAAACCCCTGTTTTCCTACTGCTGCGTGGAGCTTTAGGGAAAAAGCTATTAACAAATGGACTGGCAAAATACACAGGTGTCAAAATTTGTAAACCCAATGTATTTACATCGCTCAGCAAACATTAAAACTTTGGACAGCTAATATGATAACTGTCAAACAAAAGATGGACGGTGGAGCTGCTACGTGTCTTCCTCAATGTGCTGTGCTGGCATTAAGCATTAGTGCTACATATCTTAAGGATAGTCAATCTTTGTTCAATGCCTATGTAAACATATACTTGTTAAATGGAAATTTTCACTTTATCATATATCGTGCCATATAAAAATATATACATATGCGTTGGGTTTGGTTGTTGAATGCATCCACCACTTTAGTCGTCGCCCTTCTCTTTTCCTGAGTCTTGCATGTTTGTAAACTTCTAGTTAAATATGTTTCTAAATTGGTAACTGGTCGCATCTGTAGTAATTGAAGATAGAATGTTGTTGAGGTTTAATAATCTTGTTGGTTCCATTGTCAACCTGTCTCAGCCACAACACTTGAACATAATAGGAAGTTTAAAGATTTGAATAATCTCCTTGATTCTCTTGACAATCTATTGTAGTTGCAACACTTGAAAATAAAATAT
>VDFB02338628.1:0-21591 GCA_007258455.2 Sequoia sempervirens | reverse complement strand
GGATCTGTCTCTTGCATGGTCTCCTTGGGAGATGGAGTTCTTGACCTTATTGAATAAACCTGGGTTTTCTCACTTGAACTCTCCACATCAACCACATGAGGATCTGCCTTATCCTTGGAAGTCTCTTGACCTTTCTTCTTAGAAGCCCTGGTTGTCCTTGTCCTCTTTGGCTCTGGAAGAGTGTCTTCTTTTTCTGCTTTCTCAAGTTCCTCCTCTTCTGTAGACTTACCCATTTTCACAACATGACTTCTCTTCTTTCCTCTAGGCTTTCTTTTCTTTTCAGGCTCACTCTCCTTGGGACCTCTGATTTTAATTTTAAAAGGTGAGCTTACCTTAGTTTTTCCTGTAGAATCATCCTCACCGGACTCCTTTGAAGTGGAATGAGCATTCAAATTTCCCATCAGATTGAAAGTACAAGGTACCTTTTCACTTTCCAATTCCCATACTTTATGCTTCAGCCATGACTTGGTAGATTTCACAATAGGAGCCATTAATTCCTCTAGTTCAGTTATTTCCTTTTCTGGCCAGTTTACCTCTCCAATGGGTCTGTCCTTGACTGATTCATATGCATGATCCTGGACTAAATTCCCATCATCCTCCAACTGATCAGGAATCAACTTGACATTGTACATTCTAATCACATCAGCTGGAAACCTAGAATATCTTTTCTTTCTCACCTCAAAGTCATCCTTGTTATTCACCCAGTAGTCCTCTAGATCATCTTTATGGTGATATTCTTTGGTAGCTTTCTTCTGTGCTTCACCAGTAATATCAAAGCTTGCCCTCTTTGAATGGAAAGAGAAACCATAAGTACTCAATTCCTCTCCTGATGCATGAGCCAATTGGATTGAAGGGCAAACCTCAGCTATACCAATTTTCAAAGGAAAGTCCCCACCAAACCCTGTCTTGTGCTTCTCTCTTTTAACAACGGCATCAAAATCACAGATCTTCCTAGTAACCTCCAAGAGTATGATATGGTCAGTGGGATACCTTGGCAGTCTGTATGGAGTAGTCGGACATCCATCAATTCTGATATAAGAAAAGGTGGGGAATTGTATAAACTAAGCTCCGTATTTTTTTATCAGCTCCTTGGCTCCATCAGAAATTCTCACATGTTCTACGTTTTGAAGCAGCCTAGTAATATGCATAGTGAATGCATCATTTTCTCTTCTATAATTTTGATTCCCTAGGTGCAACTCAGGGTAAACTTCATAGATGACATCTTGTCCAAATGTTCCTTTTGGATTCAATCCCCTGTATGGATAAAATCTGGCAAGCACATATATCACATAAGATGACATGGTGAATTTCTTTGTCTCCAACACATCTCTCAGCTGCCCGTCAATCATTGCACTGATAATCCCTACCCAGTGTTAATTAATACCTTGCTCAATCCTGTTAATGACATGCACCATCCAATTCTCCAATGCCCCAGCACTCTTCAAGCTAGCCACCCTGCTCAACAGTGTGATTGCATCATATATATCTTGTCGGAACTTGATCCTGTGTAACTGCTTAGGTAGCTTGGAGAAATGATACTTTGGCTTTTCCAGCCAAGAATTGATCATCTGCTGGGCTTTGGTTGGATCATCCTCATAGTAAGTTCTAGCCAATTCCATGTCCAAGGGCACACACACATGGCAAGTACGGCATATCAAATGTCTGGGCAATGGAAACTGGATTAAAGTTGGCCAACACTCTTCCATCAATGCTGACACTCCTCTGTGTATCAAAATCATAGTGTCAGGCACATTCCAATATCAACTCGTAGCATTGAACTGCAGGAGGAAATCCTGCCACATGAACCAGTCCAGACTTCACCATTCCCTTGGTCAGGGCTGATAAATCTTTCTGAGCTGTCCTTTCCTTGAACTCTTTATATCTCCATGCTCCTACATTGGTATCGGAGACCTCAGACCAAACTGAAGCTATCTTACTATCAGGCAACTAAATTTTTACATCCATCCTCAACCTTTCCGTGTCTGTAACTGAAGACCCCTCTGTGTCTCCCTTGGCCTTTCTTGTCGCTGCCTTGCTCGATTCAGCCTGCATTCACAAAAGAACCTCATGAACATCCCATTATCATCCATATTTCAATCAAAGGTTAGCCTTAAAACCACATGAAATAATTTAGATCAATCATTAATCATCAATCTTGAAAATCCAGGAAAATGAAGTAATCCAGGAAAATCCAGTCGGGGCAGAATTTGGAGAAATCCGACCCAGACGGACTCCTGCTGCCAAGACATCATTCATCAAATAAATCGTTAATACGAACAAAAGAGATGCGTGACTATCATGAGATTCATTCATTTAGCAACAAGAAATCATCATCCAACATTTAATTCATTACTTCAATTTCAAAAATCCAGATCAAGCGAAACCAGGCAAAAAACCAGAAGAATCCAGACAGTTTCTAATTTCCGCGGGCAACTCAAAACTCCGGGAACTCATCATACTCTGGGGAAATGGCAAAATCTGGGAAAATTCGGGTGCGCAGAAATTCCGCAGACACCTCAGAAACTGAACGACCGTTCGACGCGCAGACCATTAACCGAGTAATCATACAAACCTCCCTATTCAGATTCCACAAAGATAAACTCGACCTCAACAAGCCAAATTTCGATTGCACACGAATTTAACTCCCAAAAAACTCTCAAGTGATTGATCTTTGCAATGAAATGATGATGCCCTAAAATTGACAGCTAAACCTCTGCCATGAGAGCTAAAGCAAGCTTGAAATTCAGACACAATCCCTCAAAATGATGACACTAGGGCGCACCAGGGTCTCAAATGTTGTGAACAAGGTCGAGCTAGATGCAGGACATGAAAGTCGGGACAACTCCACCCAACTTAACAAATTCGGGCCAACATACTGAAACCCTAACTTCACAAATATAGTAGACTACGCGCCAACAAGGCAAAGCCCTAATAGAAACACCTAGCCACAAGGGTATACCCGACATTCGATTGATAAACGAAGGGATGCACAGTGTGGGTGGTAAAACCCATGGAAGGGTGAGTTCAAACCCTAATTCGATAAATATGTGGTCATGAAAATAAACAAGGGCCGACCCAAATAACCACCAATCAACAACTTGAAAGATTCGATCAAAGCGCAAACAAAAGGAGAAGCAGTAACAACTTACCATGGATCAACTCCAAATGAAGCTCAAGCCCGAGGAAGTCACTGCGAATCAGGGTGCCCTAGCGACGAAAATATTCAACACAAGCGCTCAAGCAATCCACACGCGAACAGACCAAATCCAACGACCAAAGCTCAAAATGAACAATCCTAAGCGCTAGAGCAGATGAAAAATGAATAATGAAATCATGAAGAGCACTAAAAGCCTTTAAATCTGCTCACAATCACGCTAGAGAAGATGTACCTTAAGCATTAATGGTTGATAAGACATATCGAGGAAATCCGGAAACCCGAGCCCAAAACAGAATTTCAAAAAAACTGAGCCAAACGGACAATCCGAGTGAGCACGAATTCTGTGGATAATGCACCCTTCAGGACTCCGACGCAATCTGGGAAAATCTGGGTGACTCGGAAAATCCTGGATTCATCCAAAAACCCGAACTTCGGAAAATCCGACAGTGACCAGACGATGGACCAGGACCCGGGAAAATCCGAGTGAACCGAAAAATCCCAGACCTAGGGCAAAACCCGGACTTCCATTAAAAACCAAGTTTGATCAATTCAACCCTCAGGGTAAGACCAAGGCAAGCAAGACCAACATCCCAAGACCTTGAAAGGACAAATCCAATAAAAACCAAAGGTCTAAGAGACATCTGAAATCAAAAAGAGGGTCCCTACTCCAAGTGGGGCGTGTGTGCAAAATTGCACAACAGGGCCCCAAAAGGGGGTGAATTATAGAGGGGAAGGATTTCCTTCTCATCTACTAAGAAAAATAATGATTACTAAATCAAGAAGATAACAACCCTATTATATATTTGGGCTTTATTCCTAAAGTTATGATCTAGGAAATAGATTGGTAGAAGACCAATTGATTGCACTATAAGTCTTAACTAAGGATTGAGATTAAAAAAGTGCATTTATTTAGATAGGGATATCTTATTGAAACAAATCACAAGGAATATCTTCACTAAATCATGTGGCGGGTGGAATTGAGAGATCCTTGTGTTGGTTGAGATACTATTTTTAATCTAACTAGGAATCTTCTAGTCTCAGACAATAATTGATGATTTTTTAACCAAAAATAGTTTTCGCTAAGTTGGAAAAAATAATCTCTCCACCAAGGCTTTATTGGAGAGGCGAGAGTTTGAAACTCAGTCCAGAATTTATTGATTAACTCAAGAGTTGGTTGCAATCCCTTGACTCTGGAGAGTTTTAGGAACTTTGACCATGAATCCTATAATAGTTAACCATAGAAATATGTGAATTCATGTAATAAAAGAGGAATATTCACCATCCAAGGAGCATATCAAGTGAAAGAAAACATTTCTAATAATATAATATATTTAGTCCTTACAATAGCTAAAAGGGTTTTTATCAAAGAACTAAATATACCAAGTGTCTTAGAATAGGGATAAAATATGTCTTAAAACAAATAATCAAAACAACATAGCACCAAACCCATCACCAATGAAACCTCTAACATTGTGGGATCATTTCCCATTATTAAATATGTGAAGGACAAGACTTTGGAGACTCCATTGATTTTATTGCCCTCTTCCATGACATAAAAAATTTTACTTTCACTTTCATTACTAAACCTTATGTTTACAAAATTACCCCTGCTATTCCATGATCCATTGATCTCCCTCTCATTCATCTATATATTTCCCCCTCACTCATCTAGATCTCATTACTTGGGTCCAACAAGAGTCTTTATCTCTAGAAATGTTTGAAAAAGATGAAGATTTAGCTAAATTCATGGGACTCTATGATGACATCCCAACAAGTGACAATTAAAATGGTTTTCAAATAGATCTTGTTGTAATAACTTATTTTAGGGATCAAGCCAAGTTCCTTAATCTAGAAAATATAAAAAATAAAAAACATAAAAGTAGAAAAATAATAATTGCAATCCCCTAGTGAAAACCTCTATGAGGCACTATTAGATGCAAAAGAGAAAGAAATAAAAATAATATTTCTAGTGATGAAAACTTCTTTGAGGCATCAATAGATAAGGAACTCGGCCTTCCCTCGATATATTCATAGTGGTATGACCAACCATTAGTCTTGGTATAAGAGTAACAATATTTTAACTTGTGTACCGATGCTAATCCAAAAATTATCTATATTACATCAAGTATATCAACAAAAGAATGAGAGACCATCATAACTATCCTCAACAAATATATAGATAATTTTGCTTGGTCCTTTGCATATGTAGTAGATTTATATCCTTCACTTATTGTACACCATTTAGTGATGCATCTAAATGTCAAACCAATGAAACAAAATTTTTGTGAGATACATCCATAAGTTGTACTATTAGTCAAAGAAGAGCTTACAAAGCTATTAGAGGTTAGATTTATTAGACCAATTGAATATATAGAATGGATCTTATATATTTTCCCTATTAGAAAAATCTAAAGGAATCAAAATTTTCATATATTTCCAATATCTCAAAAAAATATGTCCCATAGATAATTTTATACTTCCAAACAGAGAAATTGCCATTGATCTTATCAAATGACATGAGATGTCCCTTACAAATGCATTTTAAGGATATAATGAAATTCATATCACCCTAACGATTAGGGAAAAACAACCTTTACCACTCCTTGGGGTACCTTTTGTTATCAAGCCATGTCATTTAAGATTAATAATATAGGGGCTATCATCATTCATGATATGATGCATCATATTATGGATTATTATGTAGATGATTTATTGGCTAAGTCAAAAACATGAAAATGTCACCCAAAAGTTCTTGATCATATATTTGAACAATTGAGAGAATATAAGCTATGCCACAATCATAAGAAATGTATCCTTGGTGTCACATCTATGAAAATTATAGGATTCATTGTCTCTCGGTGAGGCATAGAGATTAATCCAGACAAACTCATTGCTATCTTAGACAAACAAGTGTTATCAAAATATTCATTCATAGCTAGAAAACAAGTATTATTTTCTCACCTCTTAAAGAAAAATAACACCTTTCATCAGGATGAATCTTATCAACAAGAATTTTATAAAACCAAAGAGTATCTTGCATCGCCATGGGAAAATCCTAATCAAACCATTACTAGTTTATATCTCTAAAAACATTAATTTCCCTAGGGGTACTCATAGCACACATGATTTAAAGAGTCGTGAAAGGGTTTTCTACTACATTAGTAAGATATTAATGGGCTATGATATTAACTATACACCAATAGAACATTCATGTTTAGCTATCATTTTTAGCTCTCAAAAACTATGACACTACATGCTAAGTCATAAGATCAAACTCATATCTAGAATTGACCAACTCAAATATCTTCCTTCAAAAATACATCTCATAGGTCATATGGAAAAATAGGTCATGTTGCTCAATGAATTTGATATATAATATGTAGACAAAAAAGAAGTCAAAGAATAGATCATGGTAGATCTCATAGATAATCATCCTCTCATTGTGGATTTTCCTAATGATTCTCTCTTAAATCTAGATGCTTTAGAATCTTGGAAATTATATTTTTATGGTTCATATACACACAAAGGATTAGAAACATGAATAATTTTGGTCACTCCTCAAGGAAATTTCATTCCTAAAGCTTTTAGATCAAATTTCCCATGGACAAACAATATAGTAGAATATAAGGTCCTCATCAATGGTCTCAAAATAAAAATCCAATGGAATGCATAACATCTCTTGGTTTACAAGTATTCACAACTAAATATAAGCCAAGTCAACAATGAATATCAAACAAAAGATGAGAAGGTAATCCCTTACCAAAAAAAGGTAGATAGTTTAAAGGGATACTTCATCTCCATCCAATTTGAGTAGGTATATAGAATCAACAACAAAACAACAAATGTCATGACCACAATCAAGTCTCTCTTGAATATGCCACAAGATAGTACTCATTGTGAATTATTGGCTAAAAACCTATTGGTCCCCACATATGATGTCCCTATTTAAAAAAAAATCAAACTTGTTGGTTCTAGCAATCCCTAATATCGTGATATCTATGCTTACCTCCATGATAACATCCTTCCACCAAACCTATCACAAACACAATGGAATACATTTATCCAATGCTCTTCCCATTACACCATATTTGTTGACACATTCTACCAAAGGATCCTCAATGGCTCTTTACTTAGATTCCTTGACTCAAAAGAGGCTACTCTCATAATCAAATAGGTTAATTATGGTATCTATGGTGCACATACCAGTAGCATGTTTCTAGCCAAAACTATCTTGAGAATAAGCTAGAATAAGCTATTATTGGACCAATATGGAACGAGATTTATATTATCATGTAAATAAATATTTAGCATAATAAAAAAATGAAGATCTAATTCACACACCATTGTATATGTTGCAACCAATGACTACTCCTTGGCCCTTTTCATAGTGGGGTCTCGATCTCATTGATAAGATTCACTCATCTTCCTCCAATGACCATACATTTATCATCATTACTATTGAGTACTTCAAACGGGTTGAAGCTATTCTCCTTACATACACTACTAGCCAACAATTCTCCAAGTTCATCTTCTACTACATCATATGTCAAAATTACATCCCTTGCACCATTATCACTAACAATGGTAAGTTATTCAAAAATAATGAAATCCACACTCTTTGTGAGTGCTTCCACATCCAACACCACTAGTCCACACCATACTATCCAAAAAATAATGGGAAAGAAAATGTGTCTAATAAAACCCTCTTAAAAATCCTCAAAAAGATAGTAAATGATGTTGGCTATGATTGGCACCTAGAACTTAACCCCATCCTTTAGGAATATGGAACTAGCATCTACACACCAACTGGTGAAACTCCATATTCACTCATCTTTGGATCTACACCCATATTACCAATCGAGATTGAAATTCCATAATTTCATGTTTCCTTGTGTAACATCATTGATAATGAGGAGAATTGGGTTACATCCTCCACGAGATAGAACTTATTGAGGAGAAACATCTTAATGACCTTAAGCATATATAGTCATATTAGAATTATCTCCACCACAACTATAATAATAAAATTAGAGCCCATGAGTTTGATATTGATGATCTTGTGCTCAATGAAAAATAGAAAAAATAGCAAGACAAATATAAGAAGAGTAAATTTGAGCCCAATTGGTTAGGTCCATATGTCATAATTTCTAAGTGTGGTTCAAGATAAACCAAACTCCAGAATCTTTCAAGTCCTTGTCTATAACCTATCCATGATACTTTTCCTCCCCTATCAATCTATTCCCATCATAGTAGTCCACTCCTCTATCCATAGCATTTTATGCATTATTTTACACTAGGGGCAGGTGATTACCTCTACTTTGGAATTAATCTTTAGGAATGTCCTATATCTCACTTCATGATTTGGATAACTTCTATAATATACGATTTTAATGCATTTTCAATCCCATTAGTAAAAAATAATTTGCATTTTCCATCAATAAAATCTCACATAGCTAAACATGGTTTAAATCCACACGCTACACACTTGAAACATCATGCATTCAGTGAAAATTAAGAATTGAGACTCAACCTTGATAACATACAAATTTCACATCCTTTTTCATCACCAATTTCCCTATTTTATCCATCACTTGCCTTCACAATATGTATGCTTCCCCAAATCAAGCATAATCATCATCCATGTATCCTATTAGCACCTTGGCAAGATATGTTAGTTTATAGTTGATATCTTGTTTCTTTGATGTATCTTTCAAATATTTGATTTATATTTTTGGTATTTTGATTTATCTTTTTTATCTTTTGACCCATACAATGCCAACTCAACTTGCCATAATCACTATATGGCATGCCATGCTTTGATTGGTATACATTGGGGGAATTTTTATTGTTTTTATGCATCATGTTTGTAGGTTTTTCTCTCATAGGACCCATCAAAATCAATCACCTTGAGATGTGATGTGAAAATCATATTTTTTTTTATGGTTATCTCAGCACACACCCACCAAGAGTGCCAAATGCCTAGTGAATGCTAGAGCATCCTACTATTTTTTGTTTGCTTATGATTTAGTTCATGCATTGCATACAGTGTTACCTTGGTCTTACATACCCTAGTGCATCACATCCATTAATATGTCAAAATAAGGTTTCTCTCCATATTTCAACATAATGAAGCATTTTAGAATACCCATTTCTTCATGTATCATCATAATAAAATAAATTTCCTCATTTTTCATTTCCTTTCAATTTTCTTGTATCCATTATCCATATCACATTTTTAATTTACTTCATTTTTTTCTTGAATCCGTCTCTTCCATTTTCTTCCATCATTTTCATCTTCCATTTGACTTTTTTCCTCCTTTTTGAGAGCTTACTCATGCAGTTTTGTAGGGATGGCCTCTTGAGGGGGCATTGTCTCATCAACGAAATCTTTCATCATTTTTTTGCATTTTTTAAATCTTTTCTTCCTAGATACTTTTCTTTTCTTTGAAATAATGTTACTTTGAATATAAACTCAAAGAGGATAAATGTAAGACACTAGAATAATTATCTCCTATTATCCTTCATAATATTTTAATCAAATAAGTATTATTTAATAAAAATGAGCTAAAATTATCTAGAATTAATAAATTAAATTATCATTATTCATGAATTATTAAACTCAATAAATATTAATTCTACTTAATTTGCATCAATTATCCATTTAGTTAATAAGTAAGTCCTAAAGATTCACTTTACCTAGTTAACTAACTAGTCTATTAAGTATACTTAGTCCAATCTCAATTCATTCATCGATTTATTCACTTCACTCATCCATGCACTTAGTTAACTATTTCATCCAAATAGTCAACTCTCCCTAACTTCCTCTATGCATTTAGCAAATAATTTCATAAAAATAGTTAACTCATTAGTCAACCTTGTTAATTCCCCAATCAATTTTGTTGACTAATAATTATTATTTTAATTGAAATCAAAATAATTTCAAATTCCCTCATGCTTGCCACCTCTCCTTGTCAACTTCACCAATCTTCGATCAGACTTGTGATCCAAGATTGAATCTCAACCATTCATTATTTATCTTGAAAATATATAAATTAAACATCTTGTTTATCATTTACATATCACTCTTTTATGCATCCATACTTTGTTAGTCTTATCATCCAAGCAATGTAGTTATGTTGGGGAAATGAGCACTCATATTCATTATGAGCATATCTCCAAATGATGCTTGATCTGAGGTTTGCATGATTAGAATAATAATGTTTTAATCATTTGGTTTTAATGCTTGTTATTTTCATTACATTCATAACTACTCTTGATCAATAACCATCATCTACTCCTTATTAGTTTAAATAATCATTAAGTTTCTCCTTAAAGGAGACACCTTTGGAACTACTAGAAGTTGCCAAGGAAAACTAATTGCTGACAGGAATAATGATGACCACCTAGCAAGGAGACCCCACATTGGAATTTCACATTTGTAATTTTTTCCTTTAATAGGTGAATGGGTTTACATCACTCTCCCCTTTTTTTAAAAAAAATTAACCTCCTTGTTCAAAGCTAGTTTATTCAAAAATAAACTTTAAGAAAGTTAAAATAACAAGAAACTTAAGAACTCAACTATTGCTATTTTTTAGTGATATGTTATTGTTTTTACCGTAGAATTCTATTGCATCAAACATATCGATAAGAATTGGGGCTAGATGATAGAACCTTCCTTATGACCCAAAGAATAAGGTCGCATCTTGTCTTCAACCATATTAAATACCTTTGTAATTTTTCACATTTTTTCTTCCTCTACTTCGTACTACTTGTTGGACCATAAATCATCCTACTTTTCTTATTTTTCCTCTTTCTCTTTTTTGAGCTTCTTGTGGGCTTAGAATTACTTCTAATTGTCCTTCTCCACTAAAATCCATCAATACTCTTCTCATCACTTGTCTAACTTCTATTTCACTTGCACATAAGTCGTTAGAAAAAAATAGTCAAGGGAATACAAAATTCCTATAGGTTCTTCCTTCACCATAAGACAAATATTTATGCCTATTATTTTCCCCTTAATAATTATCAAATTTTCTCCAAAAAAATATAATCTTCTCTTTTCATCAATTATGAGATTTTTAAAACATCCCTCTAGTTTCTCCTTGTTGTTTACAATAAGAATTCATTACATATGGTTGCAACTTCATCTCTAATTTGGACTAATTACACTACTCCATATTGGGCCTCCTCTTTTGTTAGGCTACATTCTTCATTGCAGTCTTCAAACTCATCTCCTCTCACATTATAATCTTTAATATTTTTCCCTTCTTAAGAGTAACACAACTCAAAATTTCATCTCACTCACTCTCTTTATCTTCATTCCATTCATATATCTCCTCTTTCTTAAAATATTTGTGAACCACTTTTAATGGTCTTCCATTAACTAATAATTCCACTAACTCATTAAGGGATTTGATTTTTCCTTGTTCTAATAGTTCTATTCCTTGTTTAATCCTAGAACGTATAGCTTCCCTTTATGAAAAAATATCCTACTCACAAGGTTATTATTTTTTATCACCATTCTTATTTTTCCATCTCATAATCATTCAAGGCCTTTGTTATAATTTTATTTTTCTTCAATGTTTTCCTATCATTGCATGTTCATATTGCTTCAACATCCACCATAACTCCTCCAACTCAAAATTCCTTTTGTTGGTCCTTTTTTCTTTTCTTATGCCTCTAACTTTGTCTTATTTTTATTCCAATATAGTTATCCTCTTTCTTACATTATGACACAGCTCCATTTTTGCATCCACAATTACCCATTAAACTATTAAAAATCGTCTCACAAAGTCTCCATTCTCAACATCTTAAGATGCTTCAATACCAAACTAATGCATACAATTCTTTGAATTAGCTTGTAAAAACTCTAAACTAATACTTTGTCTTGAAATTTATTACTCAAGACTAAAAATAATATCAAAAAGTATCAAGAGATAAAGAAAATACAACAAATGGCTTAACTCACTGACTTAGACTTATAGCCAAACTAAAGGAACATGGGTTAAATTTATAGCTAAAGATAATTCCCATAATACACAACATCTCTTATTTATATCACAAAAATGAATTTTATTCCTATAGCACAAAACACTTCTTATTTATGTCAGAAAAGGAATACCCAACACCTAACCCGATTAAGGTAGTCTAATATGACCAATAAAGGACTATTAATTTGTACTTATGATCATAATATTCCTTTTTCTACTAATATTTCCTCCCTTTACTAGTATAATTTTCTATTTTGTTTATAAAAATACTAGGTAGAGGTAATTGTTTAGCAATTTAGGCTCCACTCATAATATAAAACTATCAATTACATTAAATTCATGTGAAGTTTCTAGGAGTGGGGCTATTGGAACTTGAATCAAACATAGGATTGTAGCCACTCCCACTTAAGTGAGACCTCCATTTTAGAGGATGAAGATAGCTATTGTAGGTGGGGAATTATGTATACCATGTGATTATTGTTGATCAACATAATCATTAAATGCTCCTCATTAATAAGAATAATCATTAAGCTACTCCTTAAATGAGATACTTTTAGAACAATAACATAACCACTGAGGAAATCTAACTACCACCAGGAATGATGATGCCCACCCCAACAAGGAGACTCCAAATCAGTATTTCAAATTTGCAATTTTTATCCTTTAATAGGTGAATGAGTTTACATCAAAAGCTACCTTTCAGATTGAAATTTATAGAAATATCAATCATGTATTAGATATAAAAGTAAGACTCTAATTTGATCACCAAGGTTGGGTGAAAAATATTACACAATCAAACACAAAAACCTTAAAAGAAAAGACATAATCAATGTGAAAATAATGAATAAAAAAGTCATTAGAGAATTTTATATATGAAAATATCAGAAAATGGTAGATTTGAAAAAAATTAATAGGAATAATATACCCCTAAAAGCAAACCATGTCATGTAGGATTGATCAAGTTCACCAAAAATGTATAGAAAAATAAACTTTTCCTAATATTAGTCTATTATAATCCAATAAGATGCATATACATAAGCATAATCAACTTAGACTAAACAATTAATAGCTAGGTTTAGTGTCCTAAAATTGCACCCCATGGAGATTTCACCTACACTTTTTCATCCACTTTAGTGTCCACTCCCTTAGTATTTGTGTAGGCTCATTTTAGCCCTTGCATCAACCTTTTTCCTTCTCACGATGCTCAAGACCCCTTTTTAGTAGCTACCCTTGTGTGTCAATTTTTTGTTAACCTTGTGTTCTCCTTGTTCCCACTATTTTTGAGCATGATATGTTTATACATTAGCATGTTGCATGGACGTCCATGCACCATGCTAGCGTCTCATGACATTTCAACATTCAAACGGTCATTTTTGAGCATTTTTACACTTGTCACCTACTTTTGTCGGTGGAAATGGATTGGGACACTTTTAATGGCTCAGGAACCTTCTTTTCCCTCCTATTCTATCTTTAAAATCCATATTTTCAATTCATTTGGTCTTCTTGGTCTCTCTTAAAAACTCTTTCTTTCCTCTCTCTCAAAATCTCTCTTTCTCTCTTTCTCTCAAGCATGCACAACTCTCTTGCTTGATACAATGGTCCCAAGCTCTCACAACGTTCTCTACAACTCTCTTGGCTCTCACAACTCTCTCTCCCTCTCTCTTCTTCCTCAAGCCTTGTAGGTTATATCTATCTCTTGTCTTATATCTTTGAGTATCTTGGGATTTCTCACATCCCTTGTTTATGCATTTTACTATCTTCTCTATTCATTTTTCTATCTATCTATCTATTTGGATGTTTGATTGAGGCAAGCCCCTAAATAGCCCCAATATTTTCTCTTGATCTTATGTGTGTAGATGTTGGAGATATCTCTTTGTTGGAGGCTTCATTGCTTGGCCCATTGTGAGCATTTTCCTTCTTCTTCTCTCATTTTATCACTTACATTTCATTTAGCTTACATTGTGTTAGCTTATGTTATACTCTGTTATTTTCCCACATTTTAAGAGATCTTAGTAATCAGAGTAGTAGTAGTTGAACTTTGTTGTTTTTTGCTACATTATTAATTTTTGGTCCATACGAGACGCTAGCATGTTGTTGAGATATCATCGCATTGCGCTGTCTTCCTTGGTCTACATTTTCATCCTTGGTCAAGAGCTTGTTAGTCTATCCAAAAAACCTCTATGGTCTACTCTTTCTATTTTTGGAAATCTCACCATTTTATCTCGTCACCTAAGCTTTGTTCCTTGAGGTAGTTGAGGACCATTTTCTCCTTATAGACTCTTCTTGTCCTAAGACTCGATGGTAGCAAATCTCCTCCTCTACACTAGGTAATAAAATTTTGAAATATGTCCATGCTATCTAGGAAATGAAATGAATGAGATTGATGCACTCTGCTCAATACACTACAACAAATCCCTATGATTAGCTCCCTTTTTTGCTCCTTTTTTTGCTTCCACCCATTGTTTTAATGTAATTTTCTCCATTTTTTGGGAAAATTCAGCGCTATTTTTTGGGATGGCACTATTTTTGGCATTTTTTGCGCCAACCAGAACAAGCCGATGCTAAATCAGGAAAAAAATTGCGTAAACATTAGTGCCGCAATTATCGCCACTATTAATGCCCGCTGTAACGCCCTCATTAACTCCTAGATTAATGCCAAGATTATCACCAAAAACTATGCCTACTGTAACACCCAGATTAGTGCCTAAATTAGCAACCAGATTAGCGTCTACGTTAGCACCCATATTAGCACCTTAAGTAGCACCTATTTTAGCGCCTGCTTTAGAGCCTTTTTTGGTGCCTAATTTAGTGCCTAATGTAGCGCCTAATTTAGCACCTAATGTAGCACGTAATTGTTCTGATCTAGCAGGGATTAAGGGTGTTAGAAAAAAAAATCCTTCCCCAATATTCACTAGCCTTCAGTTGCTTGCCTACATTTCACTTGCATCAAAAGATCTACTACCTTTGATTTTTCATTGTATTTAACATGAAATGCAACAATTTGTGTGAAAATATCCATACTGTCACCAGCATTCCTCATTTATTCCTCCAAATAATCATAAACAAAGCAAATTTTTCCTTTACCGCAGTACTTTGTGTAGATTAAGGGTTGAGGGTTGAGGGATTAAGGGTTGAGGGTTAAGAATTGAGGGTTAAGGGTGGTTTAATGTATAGGGTAGAGGATTGAGGGTAAAGGGTTGAGGGACGTATATGGTTCAAGGATTAGGGTTAAGGGTCCAATGTATATGGTAGAGGGTATAGGGGTTAATGAGGGATTAGGGTTTAAGGGTACTTGAGGGTTGAGGGTAGAGGGTAGAGGGTACTTGAGGGTTTGAGGGTTGAGGGATTTGTTAGGTCTCAAAAGTGCAATTTTTAAACCATAAGGGGGTGCCAATCCCTTAATACACCTTTGGCCCACGAACAAGGTAAACAAGACTGATTACCTTCTACTCTTCAAGTTCTACTAGACCTAGGCGGGTATACCTAAACAATAAGGTAGATTTACAGGTAAATATGGTTCCTGAATTGAGAAATCTACTCACTAAGGCATGTGAAGGTGGAGTAGATACAGAGTTTTAGTGACTAATTTCTAATTAGAGTAATTGAGAATTCAATTTTGTGAGTTGTATTTTGTATACAATATCTAATTATGACCAGTGCCTACTTCTATTGGGCGGATGGAGTGGAGGGGTGAATGATGGTTTTAGAGATAGGCTTCTATAAGATGGGTATATTCACTCTTCAGCTTAACTCGAATAGTTGGGCACTCTGAATGTTTGCACCTTGTGCAAACATGCAAGTATGTCAATTATTTGGGATCTTCTTAGTAATCCTAGTGATATCCTCTTATGCTACTATGAATTTGTGAAAGGATTTAATTCATATGTGAAAGGAAACCAATTGAGACAATCTATTCAAAAGGACTTTAATCCAAACAGGAACCTATCAAATTTGATTTCTTAAAAGGAACTTTAATTCTTCTGCATACCAAAACCAGTCAACATTAACATCACACAATTACAACAAATGCGTATTGAAAAATTAAATGTATTTTCACACTCAATTTGAATAACATAAACGGCCACTTCAGAGACATCCAAATAACATATAAGCATATAAATCCACACAACAATTGAGCACTTGAAAGCAAATTAACAATTATACATAACCTTCTCCATTATATTTATCTTTGAATAATATGCATTATAACAGTACTTTCTGATATGAGATGGATGGGTGAATTGGTGAAATATATATTCTTACTAATGCCTACCCTAAATGGAAATGATGTGATGATGATCTATTCAGGTCTTGGTCTCTCTTATATATATATGAGAGGCAACAAGCTACAAACTCATTACAAAAAGTCATGTCGTTTGATAACTAAACATAATTAAGAAAATAAAATATTGCAACAAATGAATGTACCAATTCGTTAATCTCCAATTAGATGCCATGACCACCTAAGATTTGTTCAAAGCTTCTACTCCATGATAGGGTGCTCATATTGTCGGATGACTCCTTTCATCCTGATGGTTGTCCTGTTGTGTCTAGTATATCCATAGTTTGGTTAAGGAACAAATTAAATGTAGAGAGATGATGAATGTAATATTGTTCAACACAAAAATCTATATTGGAGATCACTTCCCTCATATCATATTCCTTATACATCATCTTCTCAAGCTGCTTGTGAGTATTTTGTAAAATTATGTCCTCATCATTGATTTCATGTAGTGCAGCAGTCAAAAGCGTATTGAACTCTTCCTTCCAATCATCATACTCTCGAGTATTTCCCATATCATCATAAAGTGTTGGAGTAGAATTGAAGCAATTGAGATCTTCGATGAGCTTGTTATGATATCCATTGTGTGATTCTACTAATTTTTTATGTGTCTGCATTATTTGTCCTTTTAGGATTTGCTTGTCTCGAAGCTCCTCTCTCTTTTCAATTATTCTCCCCTGTAGTCATTCATTCTCCTCTATTGCTGAGTATACCTACTTAAATTGTCTCCAATATTCATCAACACATTTCATCATCTTATTGAATCTCCCCTTGATCATTTCAAATGCACTATTATACTTTATGGTTTTGACTTCTTTCTCCAATTTTTTACATTTTTCCTGAGATTCCAAGTGGCAATTTTTCCAATAAATTGTATCAGCCATTGCATCCAATACTCTCTTATCCTTTTCAATCCATGGGGAATACAACTCTGGTGTGGAAGAGGAAGATGATCTTTCTCTTTGATGTGCTAATTCCTTCTTCAACCTATCATTTTCTTTAACCATCTTATCAATCTGTGCTTTGGTGAATTTTGCCACATTGACATTCAATTTTGTTATCTCTATGGGATTGGTATCCCCTACTCTTTGGACCAAGAGATGTCCAAAAATTTGGTTTGGATTATCAATCACAGCTGGTCTTTTGTCATGGGGGTACAATGACCAAATAAGCAAGGTGGCCTCATCTGGATTGTATCTAGATCCTAAATACATCTTATCACTTGCTTCCTCTGTTAATTTCATTGTTTTGTCCCCTCTCTTTCTAAAACTATCAAACACAATTGCAAAGCTTATATCCCACCCAGGAAAAAGAAATACTCCATCTTCCTAAAGTAACTCAATTCTTACTAGCATGTAACTCCTGAAGGGAAAATTCGGTGTGACATTATTGATGTCTGGCCGACTAGCTATTATGAATCCTTGTGAAAAGTTCTGGTCACCGAGACCTTGCTAATGTCTTACCGACTGAAGTCATCGGAGTAACTAAAGGGTTTCGGTATGTAGTCTTACCGATATGAAAAGTCTCGCTGATGGGTATACATTTGGAGTCTTCATGGTAACACAAAGACTTCGACGTGAACTCTTGGCGATGGGTGTTGGTCTCGCCGATAGTGTATGATCTTCGGGGTGACATGTTGTGTTCGCTATGACCTCTCGACGAAAGCGGTAAGTCTTGCTGACTGTGTGACTTCGGTGTAACATAAGAGGTCTCGGTGTAACCTCTTGGCGATAGCAGTAAGTCTTGCCGACTGGGACGTTTCAGAATAACATGAAGGCTCGGTGTGATGTCTTGGAAAAAGACGGTAGGACATTTCTATGTGACTTTGGAGCTCTGGTATGGTGTCTCATCGATAGTGATAAGTCTTGGCGATAGTAATACAAGTGATGATCTTTGGTATGAGGTCTTGGCGACAAGGTGAAGTCTTAGCGATAGCCTTGTGGACTTGGTGTAACGTCTTGCCGATTGAGATGACTCTTGCCGATAGATGGATGCCGATAGGAATGAAATGGATGTTGGTGGATTCGGTATGAGGTTTTGGCGACAAGGTGAAGTCTTAGTGATAGCTTTCTAGACTCAATGTAACCTCTTTCCGATAGTAAGGACTCTTGGCGATATTGAATGCTAGCTATGTTGGCATCGGGGAGACATGGTTAGTGTCTCACCAACATGCCAACACAAGTTGAACGCCCTTGACCAATTGATGACTATCCTATGTGGTGTCTCATGGACCAATTAGAGGAAGTGAAATTCAAATGGTTGGCGGTTGGATTTTTGCAGCAGTTGCAACGTTGGATCTGAACTGTCTGCAAGGAAAAATATACGCTGGAAAGGAAACTTTCTTTGATGGGAAATTACAGATAAGGATAAACAGAGGATAAAATCAGAGGGCTGTAAGATTTAAAGATATCATCATTCTGAGTTGGATTGGCATTGAATCTATGAGAGCATTTATGTAACAGAGGAAGAATAGTGAATGAAAAAACTGTAAAACTAGTACCAAAGAATTGTGTCTCTGCATTGTATGTAATTTGTTGATTACTGAAATACAAAGAGATTCAGCTTGGTGTGGTGGGTTTTTTCCCGAAATGGTTTTCCCACGTAAATCTGGTGTTCATTTATCTTTGTGTATTTTTTTGTTTCTGTAAATCTTTCATGTGTGTCTTAATTGGATTGTAATTTGGAAATTAAAAGTACTGTCTGGATTCTTCCATGTGGTTTTGACGTTTGGAAAGTTGTTTCTGCACCTCTGCTTTCCTTACAAGTGGTATTAGAGCCTGACCAGTTGTGTTATCCCTATGAGTGGGTTGGGTTTTTTGTGTCAATTCTTTTTTAGTGGGATTTTGGTAGAGGTCTGATAATTCAATTACAGATTAAGATGGCAAGCACATCCGGAAAGATTGAAATAGAGAAATTCAATGGTAGCAATTTTGAGTTGTGGAAACTCAAAATGGAAGATTTGTTAGTGGATCGTGATCTATGGCTTGCTGTGTCTGGAACGATGCCTCAAGGAATGAAGCAAGAGGATTGGGACCTTGCAGATAGAAAGTCTAAGGGGCTGATAAGGCTCTATTTGGCAGATTCTATTCTTTTGAACGTTCATGAAGAAAAGACTACATCTTCCTTGTGGAAAAGACTGGCATCTATTTATCAGGGCAAGTCCTTGGTGAACAATTTTTTCTTGAGGAAGAAGTACTCTTTGAGAATGCAGGAGGGAGGATCTATTGCTGATCACTTGAATGCTTTCAACATGTTGATTGCTCAATTAACATCTGTTGGTGTGAAGATTGAAGATGAAGATCCTTGTATGCTCTTATTGTGTTCTTTGCCAGATTCTTGGGATCACCTAGTGATGGCTATAGGGAGTACGACATCCACTTTCAAGATGGAAGATGTTGTTGCTTCTTTGTTGTTAGAAGAGATGAGAAGGAAATCTTCTAAGATGGCAAAGGAGGATTTGGCTGTTAGAGGCAGATCAAAGGAAAAAGGCAAGAAGAAGGACAAGAAATCCAGATCGAAATCAAAAGGGAGATCAAAGTCTCCTGGCAAGAAGTCCAAGGTGAAGTGTTGGAATTGTGGGCAACCTGGTCATGTCCAAAAGGATTGCAAGGAGGATAAAAAGAAGAAGACCTCTTCTGAAAATGATTCTTCTTAGAGTGATGCAGACGCCTTCATTGCAGCCTTGGCTACGTGGGCATCTAATGATGTCTAGCTGATTGATTCTAGAGCATCTTTCCACATGACATCTCATAGAGACTGGTTCACGAAGTATGAAAACTACGATGGTGGAAAGGTGTATTTGGCAAGTGATTCATCTTTGGAAATTGTTGGTCGTGGAAGAGTCAGAATTCAATTCCCTGATGGAAGAATGAAGGGAATCAATTATGTGATGCATATACCAGGTCTGGCTCATAATTTACTTTCTGTAAGTAAGCTTAATGATATTGGAGTGCATGTCACGTTCTCTGGAAATGGTTGCAAGATGACTAGAGGCATAATGGTGCTAGCTAGGGGTGCTCGAATTGGTACCTTGTACAAGTTGGATGCACTGGTTGTCCAATGCAATAGTGTCTCTACAAAGTCACTTAAGGCTACTCATGGAAATAAGAAGGAAAACATTCCTGATGGTGTAAAATTCATGGAGGTTAAACTTCCAGCAAAAAATACTATGCTCTGGCATCATAGGCTAGGCCACATTGGTGAGAAAGGTTTAAAAACTTTGAAAAATAAAAACCTGGTTGAGGGGCTTGAAGATTTTAACCTTGAATTCAAGTTTTGTGAACATTGTATATATGGTAAACAGCACCGTGTTTCATTTTATTCCAGTCCTCACAAATCTTCTGGTTTGCTTGATTATATTCATTCTGATGTGTTTGGTCCAGTGAATGTTCCTTCTCTGTCTAAATCAAGATACTATATGTCATTTATTGATGATTATTCAAGAAAATTTGTATATTTTCTAAAAATTAAATCAGAAGTGTTCAGTCGGTTTAAGAAATTTAAAAACCTTGTAGAAAATCAGACTGGTAGGAAAATAAAATGTTTAAGGACTAACAATGGTGGTGAGTTTTGTTCAGATTAATTTGAAAGGTATCAGAAAGATCATGGGATTAAAAGACATAAGACTACACCTTACACTCCACAACAAAATGGAGTGGCTGAAAGGTTCAACAGAACAATAATGGAAAGAGCACAAAGTATGCTGAGCAATGTTGGCTTGGAGGAGAAGTTTTGGGATGAAACAGTCTCTACAACATGTTACTTGGTAAATCGCTCTCCTAACTCTGCTCTTGTTGAGAAGAACACCTTTGGAAGCATGGTCTGGAAAGAAGCCCTCTCTGAGAACATATTCGTGTCTTTGGCTGTGAGGCATATGCATATGTGTCATTTGAAAAAATATCTAAGTTGGAAAATAAAGTTGTAAAGTGTATTTTTATTGGCTATAGTACTGGCATAAAAGGATACAAGCTTTGGAATCCTTGAGACTGAGAAGGTTTTGTACATGAAGTGTTATCTTTCGTGGAAGCGAAGCCTTCGCATCGGATCCAGAGTCGAGAAGAAATTAGAAAATAAAAAGGATGTAGCGATATTCCTTTGACACCGTGAAGAGGAATTGAAAATCAAAACGTAAATTGGAGACTCCAGGGAAAGCTCAAGTAGCT
>VDFB02338627.1:0-48016 GCA_007258455.2 Sequoia sempervirens | reverse complement strand
ACATACTAAATCCTTTGATCATGCCACCGATATCGCAACACTAGGTGGTAACAATCCAAAACACACAATCAATTGTTGCACCATCTATAAATGTGGTATCCCAAGGACCTAGCATAACAACTGCACCATCTATCACCCAACCCCCTATCATCAATCCAATGACACCCCAACAACAACCTAAACAAACCCTCATCACACCATTCCAAATCCTCCACCTCCACCACCGAAACCAAACATGGAAAATATATATAGTATCACACTACAAGCTACCCAACAAGCCTATCAGAAAGCATTCCAACAATTTCAAGCTCAACAAGCCACACAAGCTACGCACCAAGTTGCTCAACAAGCATAGGCACAACAAGCCATACAACAAGCTGCTCAAGCACAAGCTCAAGCTTTATTGCAACAACAACAAGCTGCCCAAGCTACATAAGTTGCACAAGCCGCACAAGCCGCACAAGCTACCTAGGCCACCCAAGCTGCCTATCAAGTTGAAGCTCATGCACAATCTTAGTATCAAGCCCAACAAGCTCAAGCGCAAGAACAATACCAAGCACAAAAATAAGTAGTTCAAAAACAAGCTTATCAACAAGCTTTGCAAGAACACCAAGCGCAACAAGAAGCAACTCAACAACTATCCCAACAACAAGAATTGTTGGCACAATAGCAGCAAGACCAACAACAAGTGTTGTTGATACAACAACAATTGCAGGCATACCAACAAGCATTGGTGGCACAAAAAAATATGCAAAAACCTCCCACAAACATGCAAAACACCCCACCTACCACTCAAACAATCAAACCCCCTCAAAACCCATTCATCCCACCACCCAATCCACAAAATTATTTGTCTACACAAATCAAATTTCTCTTATAACAAGTGCTAGACCTACAATCTAGAAAAAAACAACAAAAACCAAAGGGGAATTTGTGCCCTTATCCTTTCGACAGAAGCATTGTGATGGTTCCATTCCCAAAAGGGTTCGAGATACATAAATTTGACAAATATCGTGGGACTGGTAACTCTAAAGATCACATCAAAGAATTTCATGTTCACTGTATGGAAGTTGCATACGATGACACTTATATAATGTGACTATTCCCTTGAAGTTTGGCTAGCCCAACAATGGAATGGTTCTCTCATCTTCCTCCTAGAATCAAAAGTTTGAGGAAATTATGGACATGTTCATACAAAACTATTCATTCAACATAGGCATGGATGTAAGTCTAGAAGAACTATCCACTCTCAAACAAGCCAATGGGGAAACATTCACATCCTTCTTACAATGATGGCGATCCAAGGCCAACAAAAGCAAGTGGACTGTGCCAAAAGAACAAAAAATCTTTACTATCATTGCTAATTTAAAAGGAACCTTGTCCTTCCATCCTTCCATCTAAAATTGCAATGCATCACCACATATGACCAGTTGATTCCCAAGGCGCTCAACATTGAAAGAGCCCTTATCGCACAAGGGGGGACACCTACTTATCAAGACAACTGTCCATCAACCAGTTACAAGGAAAAACCTCGCGCATGGGAAAAGAACAAGAATATCACTAATGATGGTGTCATTGATGCTAAAGTTATTATCAGTGCCCCAAGGAAAAACACACAATCATATCAGTAACCGCAAGCCAATAACCAAAACAATAGACAATCCAACGCAGTATCACAACAACCCAACATTCAAGGGATCAATAATCTGAATAATCAAGGGGGACCACCCCCATAGAACAAGTATTCCCCCAAACAAAAATACACACCCCTTGGGGAGTCAATCAAATCTTTAATGAAAAAACTAGTACAAGAGAATCTCATTAAAATCCCTGTTTATGAGAATTATCAAGAGCCCCAAGTGAAACCACCGTGGTATAATGACAACCACCTTTGCAATTTTCATATAATCAAGGGCCACACGACAACCAGTTGCATGAGACTAAAAAATTTGAACCAAGACCTTATCGATGACAAAACCATAAACGTTTAACAACCTGCAGGAAATCAAGACCTTAATATATACATGAATCCAATGCTAGATCACAATAAAGGGAACAACAATGGAAAGGAAAAGTATAACAATGTAAACCATGTTTACGATCATGTTGTTGCATCCTTAGATGAATAGGTCATTGTTGTCAATGTCAAAGGAGCTAGAGCCGACTGTGGAGTCACCACACATAGTGGCAAAGTTACCATTCTTGGACCATCACAACCACCCAAGGCATCAACCTCTAACCCAAAATATGTTCTCAATGGTCCATCATGGAGTTGCTGAAAATCTCACTTGCACATAGGAAGATCCTAGAAGAAGCATTAGCCACATCCTCCATCCCCACACATCTTGATGCAGACTAGTTCCAAGCTATGGCTGGATAGATCACCACACCACATCTCCTAACATTCTCTAAATAGGATCTCCCAACTCAACCATCTCATAACCACACACTCCATCTTGAAGTCTTGGTCCATAAGAATAAGGTCAAAAGAGTCTTGGTGGATGGGGTGCAAGTTTGAATATTTGTACCCTCAAGCTAATAAAGAATCTGGGATTCTCTGAGGATGTCATTGAAAAAGGTAAAGGTATTACAATTAGGGTATATGATGATCAAGAAAGTGTGTCTCAAGGAAGTATCCAATGGTGAAAACCTCTCTAAGGTGCCAGAGGATGAGGGATTCAATCTTCCCCTTAGTGCTATTCATTAGGAGAAGTCAATAGTCTTGGTAGAAAAGTGCAATTTGGTCAATCTGGGGACCGAAGAAACACCACATATGACATTCTATGCAAAATAACTATTGACAGAAGAACAAGAGCTTTTAGCTAAATTTCTGAGGGAAAGAGAGGTAAAATTTGCATGGACCTATGCTGACATGCCTGGTCTTGATCTAGAAGTTGTGGTTCACCATCTAGCCATCTATCTAGAAGCAAAACCAATAAAACAAAAACTGAGAAAGATGCATCCACAAATAGCATTACTGGTCAAACTTGAATTACAAAAGCTCCTTGACGTCGACTTCATAAGACTGACTGATTATCTAGAATGGGTTTCAAACCTGGTACCAGTCACTAAACCCACTGGGGGAATCCACTTGGAATCCACTTTTGCACTGACTTCAGGGACCTAAACAAGGTATGCCCCAAGGATGACTTCCCTCTTCCCAATATCGACATGATTGTGGATCAAACAACAGGACATGAAATGTTGTCATTAATGGATGGGTTCTCAGGGTAAAATTAGATAATGCTAACCAAAGATGATCAACACAAAAGAAATCTCACCTATCCATGGGGGACTTATTGCTAGAACATGATGCCATTTGGGCTGAAAAATGTAGGAGCTACCTATCAAAGAGCTATGATGTTGATCTTCCATGATATGATTCACAAAACTATGGAAGACTATGTGGATGACATATTAGCTAAATCAAGAAAACGTTGAGATCACATACCATCTCTAAGCTCCATCTTTGACAAGTTGGAAGAATGCAAGGTAAAAATCAATCCAAAGAAGTGTGTCTTTGCTATACAGTCAGGAAAGCTCCTTGGGTATATCATATCTATGAGGGGAATCAAGATAGACCCCACCAAAGTCAAAGAAATTCTTGAGATGGAGGCACCAAGGACATTGAAGTAGTTAAGGGGTTTGTAGGGAAGACTCCAATCCATTTGCCAGTTTATAACACAGTTAGTAAATAAGGCTATCCCATACTCTCATCTACCTCACAAGGGGGTAGCATTCAAATGGGATGAGAAATGTGATTAGGAATTTAATAAAATCAAGGAGTACTTGCTCACACCACCAGTTCTTATGCGACCAATTCCAGGCAAGCCCTTGATCCTGTATATATCGGCAACAACAACAACCCTTGGTGCTCTCTTAGCACAACATGATGAAAATGGGAAAGAGAGCTATTTACCACATCATTAGAATCATGGTAGGACATGAGTTGAATTATACATCCATTGAGAAGGCTTTCTTAGCATTCATGTTTGTTGTGTTAGCTCTCAAAAACGTAGGTAAAGATACCTCAAGAGGCTGCCAATCTCTTGATACATTTTAGGGTAACAGACAAGGTTGAAAGAATTCAACCTTCTACTCTTTAGGTGCTGCTAAACCTAGGTGGGTGTACCTTACTGAATGAAGTAGACTTTATGTATTTGTGATTATCCTTCTTGCAGTGATTTGTCCATAATGGTAGATGGAAGTGAACAAATGAACTCAAGCACAATAGCAATATTCTAATCTAAATCCTAAAATGCTCAATAAAAAGATATAAAGAAATTGAATGAGTTCCAAATGATGAAGTGTAAAGACCAGTGCCTTATTGGGTATGCGGAGTCAAAATGAGATCAAGATGAGCAACACTTCTCTGGAGAAACTCAAACTATCTGGCATATATTATGTTTACAACTTGTATAAACATGAAAAATGTGATTACGAAGCTCTACTTGAACAATCTAGATGATTCTCTCTGATTACTGTGATTAACTAAAAGGATTTAATCTTTTCTTGAAAGAACCAATCAATTAATCACACAGATACAACAAATGTGCACTGATGAATTATATAAAAACTTGTCATATCAATTCAAATAATCAGAAAGCCTCAATCTTGGAGAAAACTTAGCAATACTTTCATTAGATTCAACAAATAATTGACACCAGAGAAATGCAACAACATCAACTGATTTTCATAAATACCTCCATTTTGAAATCATGCAATAATAGTCTTTGATCTGATAATTTTATTCCACTGTATCTACTTGCTGTGTATTGAATATCTAATAACTAGTGCCTTTTACAATTACAAAATGCCTATTTATACACCGACATCAAGAAAATAAATCATATTGAAATTCCATGTCGGCCCTCCATACAATTTGAGCTCAAATCAAGTCAGCCAGCAATGGTATTTTAGCGATTTACATGTCGGCCACAGTGTTTGAATTTATGTCATTCATTTGTGAAACAGTCGGTGAGACATATCGTATCGTCATGCCAAAGGAAATTCAATCGTCGGTCACTCTGCATGCTTTATTTTCCTTCGCCATGACTTTCTACCATCGGGGAGAAGTCCCACAGAGTTTGTTGAGTTATACCGAAAGTCCTTTATTCATCTTATGTGTCGCTATGACTTATTGGCTTTCTCACTGATGCACCATTAGTCTTATTTACTTCACTATGACCTCAAGATATTGGGGAGACCTCATACAGATAGCACTTTGTTATACCGAAAGTCTCCCATAATTTTATTTCCCAGTCGCTGAGACAAGGCAATTCTTATGCTGACAAGGATCCTCTTGTTTTCCATTGGCGAGATGGAAGGTCACTCGCTGAGACCTCATATAGATAATACTTACTCCTGCCGATATGTTCCTTTCATCCTTAGGTCGCCAATACAATTCCAACCTCTCACTGAAAACCATCTGCCATTCGCTTTAGCCAAGACAATTCAAAATCGGGGAGAGGTCCCAAAGAATCAACTAAGTCATACCGAAACATCCCAAGCACATCAATTTGCCAAGACGACACAAAATTCTCACCAAAAGTCATTTGAAAAGAACCTGTATGCTTTGTCAGTGAGACATATACACTTTGCCAAGACCCTTCACCGAAGACCCAAAGTTTGGCCAAAGCAAAGACTCAAATGAAGTGTTGGCGAGACCAAAGGTCACTCGCCGAGACCTCACGGTGATAGCCCCAACTTATACCGATATGCACATCCTTCTGCCACTGGTCGGTGAAACAATGTGAAGTCACTATGACCTCTCACTGAAGACTTTATGTTTGGTTGAAACAAAACCCCTGCATGTTGTTCAGTGAGACCACAAGAGTTCGCCATGACATTATATCGATGCTGCAACTCATGCCGATATGTTGTATCTTGTTCCTCTGGTCGGTGAGACATGATGAGTTCGATAAGAGCTTCCACTGAGGACTAAACTCACGCCGAAATGAAACAATAGATGAATTCTGGTCACCGTGACAGTAGAAACGTCTTGCCGATAGGCAACTCAGACGTTTACCAATATAAAGTGCACAATGGATCGGGGAGACCCTGCTTTCTTCATGTCGATATGAACCCAGATGTGGATGCCGATCATTGTGACAATGAAAAAGTTCTGCCGACCACCTGTAGCAAACATATGTTAACACACAAGCAACATGGGTTGGGGAGACCAAGATAGACCAATGCTGATATGGACCATGACATGAAAAATGCATAACTCAGTGGATTCAAAGGGCAATAGGGAAAATGAAAGCAAAATGTACCCGTGGTAGGACTTATTTGGAAAATATGAATGTGAACACTATGTAAAATCATCAAATTTTTACAGTTCTAACAGTGGCTTCGTCTGGGGATGAATGATAGTAAGATCATTGCAAGGAACCAGATCTTTGGGTGAGCAGAACAGACATAAAATGATGAACCAGTGAGCAGAGATGGAATGAATGGCAATGGAAATGAAGCATGATGGAAAGAAAGGAAAGTGAATGCAAAATGGAGATGAATGGAAAATGAGAGTGAAATGGAGATGGAAAAAATCCTAAACTACTGTGCATGGAAAATAATTTTAAAGAGGATAAGCAAGAGTTGTCCATGCACTCGCAACCCTTAATCCTCTATGCTGCTTAATAGAAAAAATGCTTCAAGAATTGCCCATGAATAGGAAATTCCTGATCTTCACCAGCCATATTCTGTAGATAGTATGAGTCTTCACCCTTCTATCCAACAACAACAAAAGGTCCCAACCACAAGGCTTCAAATTTACCATGCTTGCCCTTCTCCTGGCACCTTGCGTTCCACATCAACACCAAGTCACTTTCCTCAAATTTTCTATCATTTTTCTTCTTATCAAATAGATACTTCATTTGTGTCTGTAACTTCATGTTTTGGCTTTAAGCAACCCTCCTTATTTCATCAAGTTCAGCTAGTTGCTCCATTCTTTCTTCCATAGGTTCAGGAACATTAAAATCTTCTTGAAGGACAAACCTATAGATTGGTAACAAATTCTACAAAGGCATCCTGGCCTGTGCTCCATACACCAATTCAAATGGGGATTTTCCAATTGCCTTTTTCACAGTAATCCTATCAGCCCACACATCCAACTTTAATTTTGAATCCCAAGCCTTCTTGTTCAGTCCTAGCATCCTCCTTATAATCTTCAAAAGACTCTTATTACTAGACTCTGCTTGTCCATTGTCTTGTGGATGGAAAGGAGCTGCATAAGAAATAGTAATGCCATATGTATCACATAAGCTTTTGAATTCATCTGATCTGAAACACATTCCATTGTCTGTGATTAACCTCAGTGATGCACCAAATCTTGTGATAATGTTGTCCATCAAGAAATTTGTCACCACTCTACTTGTAGCCTGTTTAGTTGGGATTGCTTCTACCCATTTGGTAAAATAATCAGTGGCAACCAGTATCCACTTGTATCCTCCACTTGATTTTTCCTGTATCTCTCCAATGAAATCAATTCCCCATTGATGAAAAGGGGCATCATCCTGCAAAGTTCGAAGTGGCAGAGCTCCTTGATACTTTAGTTTTCCAGAGAACTTCTGGCAAGCTTCACACTTTCTTACATGTGTGAAAGAATCATTAAAAACCTTAGGCCAGTAGTAACCTGCCTTGAGAATTTTGTGTGCAGTTGTTTTTGCTGAGTAGTGTCCTCCACAAACTCCTTCATGCATTTCACTTAAAACATGCTTGGCCTGAAATTCATCTAGACATAACAATAGTATACCTTCCATATTCTTCCAAAATAGATCTCCATCCATGAAAATATATTTAGATGCTTGCAACTTTAGAGTTCTCCTCTGGCTATCACTTAATCCCTCTGGACACTTCATGTACTTAAGGTAATGCATAATATCAGTATACCAAGAAGTATGTTCATTGCTTGCAATTGCAGTCCCTTCATCTACATTACAGACTTGACTTGCTTCAATATTCAATTCTGCCATCAACTTGGCCAAACCTTGACCTCTCACTACTTTAGTAATTTGTATCTCCATGTCAAATTCTTGGATTTTGTTAATCCATTTGCATCTTTTCCCTGTCACTTCAGACTGTGTCAGAATATCTTTAACAACAACATGGGGAACATAAGCAATCACCTTTGCTCCAACAAGATATGGCTTGAAAGCTTTTGTGGCTTTTACCAATGCAAACACTTGTTTTTCCATTATATCATACTTCAATTCAGACCCTTGTAATGACTTACTGAAGAAAGACACAGGCTGTTCATGACCATCCTCATTCTTCTGTAACATAACAACAGTAATAGTGTGCATTGAAGCAAATGAAAAAATTTGAAAAGGCTTCATAAAGTTTGGAGATTTAAGGACAGGAGCTTCCTTTATGGCCCTTTCGATAGATATAAAATATTCCAAGGCCTCTGCAGTCCATTCCATTTTGTATCCCTTCTTCAACATTTTTGATATGGGCTTAATGATCTCAGAAAAATTAGAAACAAATCTCCTAACAAAATTAATTTGTCCAAAGAACGATTGTATAGCCTTGACAGTTTTTGGAACATGAATTTTATCAATAGCTTCAACCCTCTCAGGATCTATTCTAACTCCCTCTTTTGAAACAATATGTCCTAAGAGCTTTCCTTCTATGACTGCAAAATGACACTTCTTAGGATTTAAGCTGATACCATATTCTAGGGCTTTAATAAATACCTTTTCTAGATGTTGTACATGATCTTCAGCCTTCTTTGAATAAGCAGTCAGGTCATCTTGGTACACCACCATGATAGCATTGATTAGATCTACAAATGCCACGTCCATGGCTCTTTGGAAGGTCACTCCTGCATTAGTGAGACCAAATGGCATTCTTATGTATACATATGTTCCCCAAGGAGTTGTAAATACTATCTTATATTGCTCAGACTCTTTGACTTTAACCTAGTTGTACCCTGAGAACCTATCCATCATTGACAAAAGCTCACACCCTGTCACCTTATGCAATATAGCCTCCATATTGGGTAGAGGATAATTGTCCTTGAGAGATGCCATATTCAAATTTTTGAAGTCCACACATAATCTAATGTCTCCATTTTTCTTCCTCATAGGGACCAAATTTGAGACCCACGTTGAATGCCTGATTGGCTTGATGATCCCTCCATCTCTGAGCTTTGTCAGTTCTTCTTGCATTTTAGGCTCTAGTGTTGGATTTATGGGTATTTGCTTCTGTCTGAATGGCTTAGCATCTAGCTTCAATGGTATTTCATGCTCGAACAAATCTTCCCTGTATGCCTTCAGATCTTCATAAGACCAAGCAAACACATGTTTATATTTCCTCAACAACTCTATCAACATTCTTCTAATTGTGGGGCTTATCTTCTTGCCAATGTACACCTTTCTTGGTGCTATCTTAGTCCCCAAGTTAATTTCTTGAATATCTTCCCTTTTGACTGGTGCTTGCTTCATGAGAGACCAGTCATTTCCATCATACAACCACTCCAATTCCACTAAACCCTTAAGAAACTTATTTGTTTTGAGTTGTAAGATCTCCTTTCCAAACATTGTTTGTTTCCCATCCACTTCTTCAACAAAAGCATTGAAGTCAATTTCTTGGGCTTCATATTGATCTATACAATTGAGGGATTTCAAAAGGTCAGTATCATCATTGAAGACTTGCCAACTATAAATGTTATCAGGAACAACAGGCCTTGTTTTGAACTCAATCTGTGAAACCCCAGCCAATGTGATATCATCTCTTTTCAGCAAAACATTTGCTAAAAAGTCAGCCATTATGTTCTTTGATCTGTCAATCCACTCAACTGAAAATGCATCAAACAACTCAATTGTGTCCCATACAACATTCCTATATTACTTTAATCTCTTGTGCTTTGTTGCATACTTGGATTTAATTTGTGAAACAACCAACTCAGAATCACCACAAACAGTCAACAACTTAATCTTGTGTTTCACAGCTATATTCAAGCCTGTCAATAAAGCTTCATACTTTGCCACATTGTTTGTACATTCAAATGCCAACAAGAATGAATATTTAAAAGTAGTACCTTCAGAGGAAACAAAAAAAATCCCAATGCCATTACCTTCTTGGCTGCATGCTCCATCAAAATACATCTTCCATACTTCATTGTAGCTTTGTGCCACATGCTTTTCAATTGGATCACTATTGATTAATTCTAGTTGGTAGATTCAATCTTAAAACTTCCAAGATCAAAATCACAAAAACAATTAATCTAATCTTGTGGTACATAGTCAACAAGCTGGTTCATTCTTGGCTCTCTATACAATTTGACCTCTTGACCATTCACTAGAATTGTAGCATAAGACAGATCAAATTGAACATTTCCTCCAACTGCTGCTGTCCATTGTCTTGATAGAAGCATACCAAACTGCGGAGGAGTATCAATCACTGTGATATCTATATTATACATCACCTGTGGATAAGTAGCCAGCTTGACTTCAACACGTCTCATAATGCCTACCATAGGAACATGTTTGTTATCCATTGCATAGCACTTTCCTTCACATGTATCAACCCACATGCCAAGCTACTTCATAACTCCTATTGGCATGATATTTATAGCAAAACCAGAGTCTATCATGCAATTTCTTAGTAGTTTGTTATTTATAAGCAATGTAGTGAAAAAAGGATCCACTTGAGGGGTAGTTGTTAATACATCACTCAAGCGGATCTCTGGGATATTTACTTTCTCCTGCCTATTGACTGCTTTAATTGCTACACTATTCTCATAATTCACATGCTTTTCATTTCCATTCGTTATCAGTTGAACAACAGTATCCCTATATTCTTTTATTTTCAACATTTCAAGTAGTGGAACAGACATTTTTACCTGGGATAATGCCTGGGTGAAGTCAAAAGAAGGGCCCTCCACCTTAATAGCCTTCTTCAGTTCTAGTGTTTCTCCTTTGCTTTCTTCCTTTTCCTTTTTATTAGGCTGGTTAGGAATTTGTATCTTTTTATGTAATTCCTTCACTTCTTCCTTAACTTCCTATTTTTGGGCAGGCTTTTGTTCATCTTTATCATGCAGTCTCTTTTCTGACTTCTTCACGGTCCCTTGTGTTTCTTTTTGATCCTTCATGAAAATTCCCCCAGGGACGCCTTCCACATCATTTACTTTTCTGTTTCTCAACCAATACTTACTCCTTGCTTCCTCAACTGCAGCAATAGTTATTCTTTCTATTTCATCTTTGGTGAGTCTCCTCATACTGCATGGAGCAGGCACCTCAATAGAATGTGGCTCTATATAATATTCTTCAAAATAAAAAAAGACCTGCTGTTTAGCCATATGGACATTATACTTCTGATTTGAAACATCATACTCATATCATTCATCCTCTGAAGATGAGTACCTCTCCTAAACATGATGAAATGTATTTGAAGTTAAATACACTGTGTGATCTTCTTCATTGTTTTCCATCAACATTCCCTCTTCTTGCATCCTTTGGGCTACAACACAATAATCTGGGGAATGTGGCTTATCACAAGCTTCACAGAAGTAATTGTTACTCACCATATAGGTTCCCTTCTTACTCAATGGATCAAGAGTCTCTTTATTTCTAGGCCTAGTTGTTATAGGTTTTCCATCCTTCCAGTCTGTATTATAAGGCATGTCATGCAACCTCAGCCTTTCATTTTTGTATGTGTTCTCCTATTTGTACTGATAATTGTTGCTTTGCTGAGGGGCCCTAGGGTTATCTCTTTTATTGATTATACCTGTAGCCTTTCTGTTGTTCTCAATTGTCAATGCTATCTTCTGAGCTTCAGCCAGATCTCTTGGAGACCTATTTCTCAGTTCATACCCTGTTTTAGGATGAAATGCATTCAAATAAACACTCAATGCAACAAAATCTAGCAACCTTGATGTAGGAGGTAATTTAGTCTGCAACTTGTTGAATCTTCAGTTGAAATCATAGATTGAATCATTCTGATTTCTCTGAATTCACATCAATTCATGAAGAGCTGCATCTGGTGCATTTAGATTCCCATATTGCTCTAGGAATCTGTCCTGGAATATTTGGAGAGAATTAATTGAGAATGCAGGAAATTTGTTGAACCAATCCCTAGCATCTTCCAGAAGTGACATCATAAACAACTTCATGTGTAAATCTTCATATGGCACATCTATATCTTGGATGAAAACATTGAAAATCCTTAAATCCTCTTCAACAGTGATTGCATTACTCCCTATAAATTTGGGCACCGTACCCCTCCAACTGCCATCCATAGGGTAAGGGTATAACTGAAAACCTGCTAAATCAAACTGTCTGATCATGGTTGTATGCTGGTGAGGGGGAGGAATAGGTGAACATTGATGCTGATGCATGGGATTATTATACTGTGCATTATATTATGGGATAAAAGACTAACCAGGAGGTGGATGCATAGCTGTATGCTGTGTGGGAACATGAGGTGGATGATTTGGATGCTTGTAGTGATTCCATGTCTGATGGTGAGGAGACACTGGTGGATTTGAAGGCCCTGCACCATGATTACCCTGCTTATGAGGTGGTACATACTTCGGGGGGGACTTAGCTATCTGAGAAGTAATTTGGACTTTCTGAAATACAGCCTTCAGCTCCTCTATCTCCTTCCTCTGTGATTCAAACTATGCTTTTAATTCCTCAGGAAGCTCATGATCAATAAACACATTTTGGTTACTCTCCATTTTCTGATCATACTCATGCTGAATTCTAATTCATTCAGGCTCAAGTGTAGCTTCAAGATCAGCCTATTTCTGAGGATCAATAGAAGGGAAGGGATTTCTTTGATCTTTAGGGGTACAAAGTTCTATACTTGAATCATCTCTCCATGTATCATAGCAATTATATGTTTCACCATGTGCTCTTGACGCTTTGCCTTTGTCTATTATGCACATTTCCTCATTGATCCTCTTTCCCTTATCAACTCTGTCATCTTTGTGTGTCCACTTACTGCTACCACCAGGAGCTCCAGTATGACCTCCCCTGTATTGAGATCTTCTTCTGATCATGTTTGAACAACTGCAAAATTTTGTCAGAGTCGCCACTCACTTTTGTCAAAAATGAGAAAATACTTGATGCTTCTTATTCCCAGCGGAGTCTGTATAAAGTTCCCGACTCTATGATTAAGGATTTGATTCAGAATGATTCCCCAGCAGAGTCGTCAATTTGTTAGCTCTCAAAAATGTAGGTAAAGATACCTCAAGAGGCTGCCAATCTCTTGATACATTTTAGGGTAACAAACGAGGTTGAAAGAATTCAACCTTCTACTCTTCAGGTACTGCTAAACCTAGGTGGGTGTACCTTACTGAATGAAGCAGACTTTATGTACTTGTGATTATCCTTCTTGTAGTGATTTTTCCACAATGGAAGATGGAAGTGAACAAATGAACTCAAGCACAATAGCAATCTTCTAATCTAAATACTAAAATGCTCAATAAACAGATATAAAGAAACTGAATGAGTTCAAAATGATGAAGTGCAGAGACCAGTGCCTTATTGGGTATGCAGAGTCAAAATGAGATCAAGATGAGCAACACTTCTCTAGAGAAACTCAAACTATCTGGAATGTATTATGTTTACAACTTGTATAAACATGCAAAATGTGATTACGAAGCTCTACTTGAACAATCCAGATGATTCTCTCTAATTACTGTGATTAACTAAAAGGATTTAATCTTTGCTTGAAAGAACCAATCAATCAATCACACAGATACAACAAATGTGCACTGATGAATTGTATATAAACTTGTCATATCAATTCAAACAATCAGAAAGCCTCAATCTTGGAGACAACTTAGCAATACTTTCATTAGATTCAACAAATAATTGACACCAGAGAAATGCAACAACATCAACTGATTTTCATAAGTACCTCCATTTTGAAATCATGCAACAATAGTCTCTGATTTGATAATTTTATTCCACTGTATCTACTTGCTGTGTATTGAATATCTAATAACTGGTGCCTTTTACAATTACAAAATGCCTATTTATACACCAACATCAAGAAAATAAATCATATTGAAATTCCATGTCGGCCCTCCACAGAATTCGGGCTCAAATAAAGTCGACCAGCAATGGTATTTTAGCAATTTACATGTCGGCCACAATGTTTGAATTTCTGTCATTCATTTGTGAAACAGTCAGCAAGACATATCATATCGTCATGCTGAAGGAAATTCAATCGCTGGTCACTCCGTGTGCTTTATTCACCTTCGTCATGACTTTCTACCATCGGGGAGAAGTCCCACAGAGTTTGTTGAGTTATACAGAAAGTCCTTTATTCATCTTATGTGTCGCTGTGACTTATTGGATTTCTCACTAATGCACCATTAGTCTTATTTACTTCACTATGACCTCAAGATATCAGGGAGACCTCATACAGATAGCACTTCATTATACCGAAAGTCTCCCATAATGTTATTTCCCTGTCACCGAGACAAGGATCCTCTTGTTTTCCATCGGCAAGACCGAAGGTCACTCGCCAAGACCTCATGGCGATAGCCCCAACCTATACTGATATTCACATCCTTTCGCCACTGATTGGTGAGACAATGTGAAGTTGCTATGACCTCTCACTGAAGACTTTATGTTTGGCTGAAACGAAAGCCCCGCATGTTGTTTGGTGAGACCACAAGAGTTTGCCATGACATTATATTGATGCCGCAACTCATGTCGATATGTTGTATCCTGTTCCTCCGGTCGGTGAGACATGATGAGTTTGGTAAGATCTTCCAGCAAGGACTAAACTCATGTCAATATGAAACAATAGATGAATTATGGTCGGCATTGTTGATGGTGTTTTCTGCACAGCAACAACTCAGACATAATACAATATCCTATCTCTCTTGAAAGGTAATTTTCAACAATGAGTTATTAAAAATCACCCCAAGGTCTCTCGGGTGTCAGGTCATGACAATGCATAAACAACTCAGATAATATGTGAAAATGTTGGTAATCACAATCAGACCTTACTACAAGCAAACTGTATCTTCTCACTTATCAGATTTTGCAATATGATGATCTCAAATCCTAAATTTGACCGGATGATAAAGAAATAGCAAAAGATAAGGGTGCAAAGAATGTGATCAGATCTAAACTATTTCTAGAATGAACAATGCAAATGATAGATATTTGGAATGGACCAATCTCAATCAACCAATTCCTGATCAACTCACAATGCAATATCACAAGAACGGTGCAATCTTCTAAGGCATATAGATTTTCAAATCATAGATATGCATCCACAATCGAACTAAGCACAGATAAATGTATGGTCCAGGTTGACTTCACCAGTCTACTACAATCAGATAGTTACTGGGAGTATAGACCAGAGATTGCTACAAACATTCCAAATATGAAATCATGCACATCACTCACCAAATTAATTTAACTCTAAAATACTAAATCACAAATCTTTAAGCAATTTGAAAGATGAAACAACAGGAACCATGCAAGATAAACTAACACAAGAGATATCACAAGGAAAACCACAATGTCTTCAATTGTATTAGATCATCAAAATGCTGCAACAATTCCATTGTTCTGTTACAATGCTTGCTTCAAGAAAATACTGCAAAATACTCTAACCTAACTATATCAAACTCTGACTCTTACTCTTTTATCCTTTTATCTATCTCTTACAATGAGGTAGGAATTCCTTTCATAGCAAATTCTCAAGACATGTCGGCCCAGCCAAACATTTACAAAATAAAATTAGCCAGAATAGGTCGGCCTTAAGGAATTTCAAAATAAGGCATACATTAAATGCTGATACATCATCAAGGTCAGCCTAGACACATTCCCCAATGTAGCCCAGATCAATACATGCCCTATAATAATAGGGAAGCACAAATCTCAAAATGGCATTAAAGACTGCCTCCCTTATCCTTACTCCAGGCCAATGACCCTTGAACCCCCAAAAACACTTTATCAAGCTCGGTGATAGGTGGCAAGGGCAAGATCCTAAGTCTGCATTCAATGGAGCCAATCTCCTCCTTTGACCGCCTAACAGTCTTACTCCAATCATCCTTGTAGGCTTGATATTTATCCTTCACCGCTAGGTAGGTTGCTGCATCATCCAGCTGGTGTCCGGTTATGAAATTTTCAGAGTCAGGAGCATAAACATCATGCCACCATGCCCTTAACTGTTCTAGGCTTAGGTACTTAGGAGCAATTTTCCTCCTGCCAGTCATAATCTCAAAAAAGACAATAAAACCCTCATAGACTCCAGTTAAATCACCATCTATTGATTTCTTTTGTTTCTGAATCTTCCTCATGGCCTTCTGCCAAATTTGCAAAGCCTCAAACAATTCCCAAGGTTCACTAAGTCTGGAGGAAGGAAGAATCCAATCCATAGCCAACTGATCTTTACCATATTCCATAATGACCTTGGATTTCTGCAGTAGAAGGTCAATGTCCTCCTTATCCTGGGATAGCACATATTCCAGCAATTCCTTGGCTCTAACTGCATCTTTCCCAACTGAAAGGATATCCTTGATTGCATTATCTCCTTTCATTTACACATCCTTTAACCAATCCGTTGTAGTTTGAGCAAAATCTTTCATCTTCTTAATTTCAGAAATGGTTTCTTTGGGCAGGAAACCAGGAGTAGCAGAGGAAGATGGATGAAGAGATTGCAGAGGTTTCATTACATCCTCCAAGCATTTCTTAAGTCTCTCATTTTCCTTTCTCAGCTCATGCTTGGTCTGGGTCTCTTTCCCTAATCTGCCAATTATCACAGCACTGGACCCTTCATACTCTTCAATATCTTGTTCCACAAATGCTAGTCCAAGGTTAAAACTCTGCACATTATAATCCTTACCAGTGACATCTTCTTTAGTCTTTTCTGCAGTAGGGGTGGCAATGTGGATAACTTTGTTGTTTACTTCATCCCTTTCTATTCTTGAAACTACCTTGGCAGCCTTCTTCTTCTTCCCTTTGCTGATCTTAGACAACATCTCATCCCAATCCAAAGGAGTATCCTCAACAACGACTTGTTTCTTTTTCGTAATCTCCTTTTCAAGCCAATCTGGGACAACAGGTTCCACCCAGATTTCTTCTGTTCTTGCCTCTTCATGCTGTTCTGTTATTTTATCTTCTTCCTTTTCAGGGAGCCGCTCACCTTGATCATCTTTTTTAATCTCCTCCTCCTGCACCAGTGATGGAGTTCTAATGGGGACATTCTCCTTTTCAGGTGATCCGTTGCCTTTGCTATTCTCTGGAGAATCCTCATATTGGACTAGTGGGGAAGGGTGATTTTCTACCTCTTCGACTTCAAGTTCAGCTGCCATACCAAAGAGTTCCCCCTCCTTGAATGGCTCCGCCTCTCCACTGGTTTCTTGTTCTTGATGGGATGTTTCTTGCTCAAGTGCACTTGGCGCAGGGGAAGTAGTCTTGGGTTGCTCTACAACTGGTGCCTCCGGAGGAGGATCTATCTTTTGCATAGTTTCCTTAGGGGATGGAGTCCTTGATCTCCTCAAATAAACTTTTGTCTTTTCCCTTGAACTTTCCACATCAACAATCGACGTCTCACCTTTGGAGGTATCCTGACCCTTCTTCTTTGAAACCCTGGTGGTTCTTGTCTTCTGTGGTGGTGGAGGAACATCCTCTTCTTTTGGCTTTCCAAATCCTTCCTCATTAGAGGACCTGCCTATCTTCAAAGCTCGACTTCTTTTCTTTCCTTTTGGTTTTCTCTTTGGTTCTGGCTCACTTTCTTTTGGGCCTCTGATTTTTATCTTGAAAGGTGAGCTCCTTTAGTTTTCCCTTTGGGATCATCTTCCCCGGATTCTTCTGAAGTAGACATAGGATTAAGATTTCCCATCAAATTAAAGGTACAGGGTACCTTCTCACTCTCCAACTCCCAAACCTTATGTTTTAGCCATAAAGTAGTAAATCTCATAATAGGAGCCATTAGGTCCTCCAGCTCAGTCACCTCATCATCGTTCCAATTTATCTCTCCAATTGATATGTCCTTAACAAAATCATAGGCATGATATTGCACCAGGTTTCCATCGTCCTCTAGCTGGTTAGGGATTAACTTAACATTGTATTGCCTAATCACATCGACAGGAAGCCTAGAGTACCTTTTCTTCCTTGCCTCAAAGTCATCTTTGATATTGGCCCAATAGTCCTCTAGGTCATCCTTATGCTGGTATTCTTTGGTAGCCTTCTTCTGTGCTTCCCCTATGATATCAAAATTTGTCCTTTTGGAATGGAAAGAGAAACCATGAGCTGCCAATTCATCCCCTGCTGCTTGTGTCGATTGGATAGAAGGGAACACCTCTGCTATGCCAATTCCAAGAGGGAAATCCCCACCAAAACCTGTTTTATGCTTCTGCTTTTTGACAATGGCATCAAACTCACATATCTGTCTAACAATTTCCAATAACACAATATGATCAGGAGGGTACCGAGGTAACCTGTATGGAGTAGCCAGACATCCATCAATTCTGATGTAAGAGAAGTTGGGAAATTGAATGAACCAGGCTCTGTATCTCTTTATTAGCTCCTTCACTCCCTCTAACAATCTCACATGCTCCACATCTTGAAGCAACCTCGTGATATGCATTGTGAATGCATCATTGGCTCTTCAGTAATCCCGGTGTCCTAGGTGCAATTCTGGGTATATCTCATAGACTATGTCCTATCCAAATGTCCCCTGTGGATTCAAACCCCTATATGGGTAGAATCTAGCCAACACATACATTACATAAGAAGACATAGTGAACTTATTTGTCTCTAGGACATCCCTTAGCTGTTTATCAATCATAGTGCTAATAAGTCCTGCCCAATGATAATCGGTACCCTGCTCAATCTTGTTTATCACATGAACCATCCAATTCTCTAACACTCCAGCAGTCTTCAAACCCGCCACTCTACTCAAAAATATGATTGCATCATAGATATCCGATCTGAATTTAAATTTCTATGCAACTGCTTGGGTAGTTTGGAATAGTGTGACTTTGGTTTCTCCAACCAAGCATTAATCATTTGCTGAGCTTTGGTGGGCTCATTCTCATAATATGTTCTTGCCAAGTCCATGTTCAGATCGCACACAGAAGGAAAATCTGGCATGTCAAAGGCTTGGGTGATAGAAACAGGACTAAAATTCACCAAGACCCTTCCCTTAGTGCTGACAACCCTTTGTGTGTCAAAGTCATAGTGTCGGGCACACTCTAGAATCAACTCATAGCATTGGATTACAGGAGGGAACCTTGCCACATGAACTAACCCGGACTTCATCATTCCTTGTCTCAGGACCGAGAGATCCTTCTGAGCTGTTCTCTTTTTAAACTCCTCATATTGCCATGCTCCAACATTGGTGTCAGAGACCTCAGACCACACAGAAGATATCTTGCTTTCCGGCAGCTGACTCCTGGTATCCAACCTTAATCTTTCTGCCTCTGAAATGGAGGACCCCTCCATGTCTCCTTTAGATTTTCTCGTAGCGGCCTTACTTGATTCAGCCTGCATTCACAAAAGAATGTCATGAGTATCCAATTGTCATACATGTTTCAATCCAAAGGTTAGCATAAAATCATATGAAGCAATTAAAATCTGCCACAAATCATCAATCTTTGAAAATTCAGAAAAATAAAGCAATCCGGGAAAACAAGGTAAACCAGAAAAATCCAGTCGGGGCAAAATTTTAGAGAAATCCGACGCAGATGGATTCTTGCTGCAAGACATCATTCGCTAAATAAATCATTAGTAGGGACACAAGTTTATGATATTATCATGAAATCCATCCATTAGCAATAAGAAATCAACATTTAGCATTTACTCCATTAATCCTATCTTCGAGAAATCAGAAGAAATAAAACAAGACAGGGAAACTGGAAAAGTCCAGACATGAAGGATTTTCACAGACAGTTCAAATATTCTGAAATTCACTATACCCCGTGGAATTGGCCGAAACCGGAAAAATTCGGGTGCGTAGGAATTCTGCGGAGACCTCAGAAACCCGACGAAAGACAACACATGAACCAACAACTGAATGAACATGTAAAACCTTGCTCACTTGGATTCTAATGACTTCAAAATTGATGCCAACCAACAAGATTTAGAATGTAAATGAATTTAAGTTTCCAAGGCTTTCAAATGACGAGTCCTCATGGCAAAACAATGATGCCCTAATTTCAGTGAATAAACCTCCCACCATGAAAACCAGGGTTATTTTGGGGTTTGAAATACTACCTGTAAGGATGAATCTAAAGCATTCAAATCTTCACAAGGTAGGAGACTAGTTTAACCTTAGTGCAAGATTTCAACCATTCTTAACAATTTTGAGCAAAACACCCAAAACCCTAATCTCGCCAAATATAATGAATTGCGCACCTAGAACAAAATCCTACCCTGAATGCCCATCAACACTAACCCATCCGACATTTATTGGGCAAACAAAGTAGTGCATAGTGCGAGTGATGAAAATTCACATAAATGGGTCAAACCCTAATTCGATAAAAACAAAATCGTGACCAAGCATAGGCCGACCCGAAATGACCATCAATCAACTCAAAAAAAACTCAATCATCACGCAAGCAAATGAAAGGGCCAATGACAACTAACCATGGAACGTCCTGAATGAAATTAAGACCCAAAGAAATGATCACAAAGCAAATACGCCCTAGCGATGAAAACCTTAATCCGCGCTCCACCAATCCACACGCAAGCAGCTCAAGATCAATGATCAAAGCTCGAATAAGGAATGCACTCAGACGCCAAGGCAGAAAACAAGTGAATAATGAAACTAAAATGATGCCCAAGAGACTTTAAATCCATCCCTATTCGCATGTGAGCAAAGGTACTTGAGCATTAATGACCGACAAGACACGTCTGAAAAAATCCAAATAAACCCGAATTCTGCAGATACGACAGAAACCGGGATTTTAACGAAGTCCGGGAGTTTTACTCAGTCTAACAAAATCCGCCAGAACCAAAAAATCCCGACGTCAAGAAGAAACCCGAATTCGGAAGATTAAGCAATGAACATACAATGAACCAGGACCCGAAAAATCTGCTTGAGCTGGAAAATCCCAGATTCAGGTCAAAACCCAGATTTTCACTAAAAGCCAATTTAAACCAATTTAAGCCTCAAGGCAAGACCAAGGCCACCAAGGCCAACATCCCAAGACCTTAAAAAGATAAATCTCATAAAACCAAAGGTCAAAATTCATCACGAAAAGAGGGTCCCCACTCCAAGTGGGGCGTGCATGCAAAACTACACAACAAATGGCGACTCTGCTGGAAAAATGCTCCCGAGCATTTTGATGACAAACTAGAATCAAGAACCCAAAACTTATGGTTTCAACTCACCTATCCTGCCACCACCCATGTTAAAATAAAGAAGCCTCTAGTCATCCAAACTTTCCTACACCAGGGTCAAAGTGTGTGTGGATGCATTCATTATCCTCCTTTAGTTACAACAGGAAGCAAACTTGGTATGAACAAGCTACATAAAAATTCATACTCTAAAAGTAACCTGGATAGAGCCTCGCTGCCAGTCAAGCATCCATAGCCCCGACGAGGTTATCACTGTGATTCTCCTAAACATAGCTCTACTGCAAGACAGGCGTCTATAGCCCTGATAGAGATATCCAGATTCCCCTAATAAGTTGAATTCAAACCCTTTTAATCTTCAATATGTATTTTTGAGATTATCTTTTCACTATTTTCGCTTCAACCTGTGAACAATGAAGTTCACACTCAGGGATGAGAACCACAGTGGTACTAGAGCAGAAAAAAGGATTTTTCACTTGTTCAAACTTCATAAGGACCTTATGCAACTTCAGGTATCTTTAATTTAAAATATGAGACCCTAATGTATTCCTGTTCAAGCTGACTAGAAAACCCTTTGCCTCATCACAAGGATAAGTGACATTGGGTAGGAAATTCATACCATAATGCCCTAGAAGGATGATTAGAGTTTGCAAAAGAAATACCAAGAACATCATACCTACTTTGTCACCACTGTCATACAAGTGCAACCAGGGATCCCCAAAAGGAGAAGGAACCAAGAGCAAGAGCAACACAAACCAAAACAAACAAAGCAAAACAAACCTACACTAACTAAAACAAAACAAACAAACCGAAAGGAAACTTATTCTAACCAAAGCAGAAAAGCAAAAAAAAACAACCTAAACTAACTATATACAAAGCAGGGAGCTGAAAACAGCTCAGGACTGGAAATAATGCTTCAAATACTGCCCATTCATAGGCAGTGGAATATCTTCTCCCGTGAGAGTCTTCAAATGGAAGACATTATCCCCAAGTATTTCAGCAATCTGATATGGGCTAAGCCACAGTTTGTCAAATTTTCCATGGTTCCCCTTTTGATCACGAGGTTTATCCCAGTATAGGACTAAGTCAGAAATTCTAAAGGCCTTGACTTTAGCCCTTCTATCAAACCACCTTTTAACTACCCCCTGATGTTTAGCAAAATTCTCAAGGGCGTTATCTCATTTCTCCTCCAGGTGCAATAGTTCTGTCAACCTAGCCTCCCTTCTATCCCCCTCATCATAAAACTCATTTATAAACTTCAAGGTTGGGATCTTGAGTTGAATAGGGAATACTGGCTCCAGACCATATACTAAGTGAAAAGGAGATGTTCCAATGGATGACTTGAGTCTCATACGATCTACCCAAAGGGAAAACCGAAGCTGGGTATGCCAGTCTTTTGGGTTCCTCTCTAACAGCTTGCAGATGACAGTCAATAAGTTCTTATTAGAGGACTCTGCTAAGCCATTACCCTGAGGATAATAATTGGACGCAAATTTCACAATAATGTCATGATCAAAAGCCCAATTTGAAAATTTCAAAGATGCGAAAGCAAGACCATTATCATAGACAACAGCAATAGGGCATCCAAATCGATTAAGAATAGCAGATTCTAAGAAATCAATCACTACCTCAGATGTACATTACCTACAAGCAAAAGCCTCAGTCCATCTTATGAAATAATCAGTAATAGTGAGAATATACCTATGTCCTGCAAAAGATGGTAGGTTGATGGGGCCTATGAAATCCATACCCCACTGAACAAAAGGCCTTACCTCAGTGACCGGTTGGAGCGGAAGTGCTGCATACCTTTCCCTTGTTGCTGCGGTTTGGCACGTGTGACAGGTCCTGACATGATGGTGGACGTCTTTGAATAGTGTAGGCCAGTAATATCCTGCCCTCAAAATTTGATTTACTATAGCAATTGCAGAACCATGGTCAATGCCATACTTTTCATGAAATTCGTTCATCACTCTTTCAGCTTCTTGTTTTCTGAGGCATCTCAAATAAATGCCTTCATGATTTTTCTTGTACAAAATAGCTCCCTTTAGCATGAAGCCATCACTCTTTAATCATAGGGCTCTCCTCTGAACAACATTAAGATGACCTGGAGATCGTTGGTTCAGCAAATAATAAACTATGTCATCATACTAGTCATCTGCGGAAACCTCCTCAATGTTATAATTCTAGACCGTCAGTTCAGGACCTATTTCTGCCATAGTCTGAGTAAGTCCCTGTCCTCTTACCAACTTCATGGGCTGGATCTCAATATCGTACTCTTGTAGCATTGTCACCCACTTAGCTCTACGCTCTCCTAGCTCATTTTGCATGAGAAGTAACTTGACTGCGGGGTCTGGGACAACTGCATAAACCTTATTCCTGAGGATATAATGTCTAAATTTCTTCACTGCTCTAACCAGAGCGTATGCCTGCTTTTCTACACTTGGGTATCTCAACTTAGCATCTTTTAATGGTGCACTCATAAAGGCAATGGGATGCTCATTTCCCTCATCAGACTTTTGAGTTAGCATTCCTGCGCATGAATGGTCTGAAGCAAATGAATAGATATGAAAAGACTTGTTGTAGTTAGGACTTACCAATATTGGAGCATCAGCAATGGCTCTTTTGATCTCTGCGAATTCCTCCTTTTCTTTCGTAGTCCATTCAATCTTAGCATCCTGCTTCAGCATTGTATTCAATGGCTTAACAATTTTAGCAAATCTAGTGATGAATTTTCTGACGAAGTTGATCTTGCCAAAGAGACTTCATCTCCTTTTTGCTAGCAGGTGGCTGAATCTTCAGTATAGCCTCCACTCTTTCTGGGTCAATAGCAATTCTCTTTTCTGATATCACATGTCCCAGTAGCTTTAGCTCTGTTACTCCGAAAATACACATTTTAGGATTTAAGGATATGCCAAATTCCTTGCACCTTTGAAACAAATTGCGCAAATCTGAGATGTGATCCCCTCTATTTTTTGAAAAAATAGTCAGGTCGTCCATATAAATAATGATGCATTTGCCTATGATATCTTTAAAGGCAATATCCATAGCCCTTTGAAATGTAGCCCCTGCATTAATGAGTCCAAAAGGAATTCTCTTGTAGGCAAAGGTACCCCATTTAGTTGTGAAGGCAGTCTTATGCCTGTCCTCATATTGAACCATTACTTGGTTGTACCCCGAATAACCATCTAAAAAGGACATCATCTGAGATCCATTAACTACTTGAAGTACTTCATCCAATGAAGGGACTGGATAGTTGTCTTTTTCTGAAAATCTGTTCAAATTCTTGAAATCAACATAGAGTCTAATTTCACCATTCTTTTTTCTTACTGGGACTAGGTTTTCCACCCATGTGGAATGCCTAACAGGAAATATAATTCTGGTAGACAGTAACTTCTGGACTTCTTTCTGTATGACTGGTTCCAGTAATGTATTAATTGGTCTCTGCCTTTGCCTAAAAGGCTTGGCACCTAGCTTCAGGGGGCTAGTATGAGTTATGATCAATGTATCATAAGTTTTCAAGTCCTCATAACTCTAGGCTACTATATCGGGAAAGCTACGCAATGTTGTAATTATTCCTTGTCTTTCTTCTGGAGTGCATACTTTGCCAATAAAAATGTTCTTGGTGTTATCTTTAGTTCCCATATTGTAAGTATCACACTGTCCATTGATAGACTCCTTCTTTGATTCTTATTCCTGATCCTTGATCTTATCCATATCAAAAATTCTTTCCAACTGTACCATTCCCCTTGGAATAGTATTTGATTTTAGATTCATCACTCCTAAATCCAGTTCTGCTTCCTGGAGCTCTGTTTCATCAATGATTTGAGAGGCAAAAATGTCTATGTTTGTGATAAAATCCAGAATATGCTTGTCATCTTCGAACACCTGGAAGTTAGTAAAATTATCTGGAACCGATGGCACAGGAGTCAATTCCACAGTGAACTTCCTCAAACCTGACAAAGATAAAGGCTGCAGGGTGCTTGCCGCCTGAGCCAGAGAATCTGCAGTTTGATTTTTTTGTCTTGGTATCAATTGAATATTGAAGGCATCAAATCCCTCGATGAGGTCCCACACTCTATGCCTATAATTAGTCATTCTTCTATCATGGCATGAATATTGTCTCCTTACTTGCTTAATTACTAACTCAGAATCGCTAAAAACTTGCAAAATCTTAACCTTCTTCTTAAGTGCTATAAGAAGTCCTTGAATTAACACCTCATATTCTGCTACATTATTTGTGCAATGAAATTGAAGCCTATGGGCTGCAAAGAAATTCTTACCTTTTGGACTGATCAGTTCAAACCCTGCCCCAGCTCCATGCTTGGATTTGGATCCATCAAATCTAAGTGTCCAACACTCAACAGCTGTAATCTTCTTCATCACATCCTTCGACTTAATATTGCTAGATGGTTTTTTAGACAACACAAACTTCTTTTCTTGATATTCTTCCTGAGGGTTTTGTATATCTATTTTAACTTCCTGGGTTGGATTCATGTATTTCTGCACTTGTTCTACTGTTGTTCGGAATAAACAACACTCCAACTCTGAATGGGAAGCATTATGAACTCTACACCAATTTGGTAAGAGTAATTCTTCAAAGCTTGTCCTTCTACCTAGGTGTCTTTGATTTTCAACACACTGCTTGATAAATTCCTGGAAACTGTCTAATAGGCTCATATGATTATCTTCGGTTTCCTCTTCTTCCTCCATTGCATTTGTCAAAACAGTAACATGACTGGGTCCTATTTCTACATCAATAGGCATCGTGTGTAGAATCAATACCTCCTCTGAGTCTGACGCCTCATATTGTGTCGACAACATATAATTTCCAATGCCAACTTCTGATATCAGAACTTCTGTTGAAGTCTTTTGGTATTCTGTAATCATGTATTTCATTCTTGGCTCTCTCTCAATTCTGATCTGATTGGGCACTCCTTTCCAGGGAAGCCACATGTGACAGTGATCAGTAGACACATAACAATTCAAAGCCTTAGTAAAATCTCTTCCTAAAATCAAACCATATGCATCAGGGATATCAACTACCTGAATATTGATAACCTACTAAATCCTTGGGTCAGAAGCTATCTGCATGTGAATCATGTTTAGTTCTCTGACCACATTTACTTCAGTTCTATCCAATTGAGTTACCTTCTTCTGAGAGTCAGCAGGTGTAATTCCTAAAGCTCTACAAACTCCAAATGGCATAACATTGGTGGAAGCACCAGAATCTAGTAAACAATTGTGTAGATTCTTACCAAATATGCACATAGAGATTAGAAATGGTGGGGTTTCTGTCTTCCCTTGGAACAAAGTTGGCTGAGTATCTACTTGAGCCACTTGAGTCTTGTCCTTTTCTTTTCCTTTGTCCCCAGGGGGAAAGTTAGTCTGAGGGTGTGTTTGATCTTGTATTTTCACAGGCTGAGAACTAGAAATCTTGCTGCTATGCTCATTAGAAGGTTTGTCCAAAGACACAGGATGTGCATCATAAGTACCTAAAACTGCCTTCCTAATGGGAGGGAACCTTAATAACTCAAATGCTGAAAGATTTACCTTTAATTTCTTGAACTCCTCCGTGACATACGAAGCCATTTGCTCCTCATTCATATCAATGGAAGCCTCCCTAGAAGGTTCCTCCACCTTGTCTCTTCCTGCTTGAATAGCCTTTTCCTTTTGTGGGTTAGTTTGAACTTGTCTTTCCTTCAAAAGGTACTACCTTGACACATGTGGATAGGATGGATTATTACTAGCATTTGGATCTGGAGGGGTATTGAAATTATTCAGAGGAATAGAAGTGGTAAAGGGTCCCCCAGCCTATGGGCGCCTATGAGGCATATCTCTTAAACCTTTCCTCTGGAACATTTGTACCTCTTCAACATAAGCTTCTTCCTGATCGAGGGGGCCATTATCATTCATTGTTTCTTCATTGAATAATTGAGCCACTTCATCCCCATTACAAATTTGATCTATTTTCCCCTCTTGAGAATCAAATTCCTTCTCTAGTACATTTTCCTTACTTGCTGGGAAGGGAGCGTAATTTAACACCAGCATAGGAGAATCATAAGGGTTGGAGGGAACAATCTCCTACCCATTTGCATTATTCTCCACCTCATACTGGAAAATGGAAGTTGCGGTTTGAAACTCTGTACATTCTAATTTTGAGTGTTGGCTTGTCTTATGAAGCCTACACCACCTCGACAGAGCAGCTTCAGCCAAATATACACCACTGGGCGGCTTGTCTTGACTGACTGGATGATTTGCAGACTGGTTGATAGTTTGATTAACTGGTTGATCCAATGGGGTGGGGACTCCTCAATTATTAGGTCCCGTATTCCACGTTCTTCTCTGTCCATGTGATTGCCTCTTATCAAATCCTGATCCACTACCTTGTCCTCTATCAAAATTCTGTCTCCTATCATTATTGTAGCCTCTGTCATTGTTGTAACCCCTATCCTGATTATATCCTCTGTCATTGTAGAATCCTCTCTCATTATGTTGTCCTCTGTCAAAATTCTGCCCTTGTGGAAATTTCCTATTCTGATTGGATTGTATATTCTTCTGAGTAGCTTGTAATTGGTTGTTTTGATTTCTTAAGTAGGTCACCTCTAGGTTCAGCTTCTTTATTTGCTCAGCCATTTCATCAATCCTTTCTTTATTTGGATCTACATAAGGGGGCTGGTTTGGATTACTCTAAGGAGGGACGGGCATCGTAGTAGATCTCATAGATTGATGCAACACTTCAGAGTTCTGCAAATAGGCAGGGAAGCTATTCGGCTGTGGCTGATACATGGGCTGGTTAACCTGCTACTGGGGAAAATTCATCATAGGAGAAACCTGGCTCATGGGGAGACCATGATGTGGCACTAATGGTAATTGAGGTACTAGATTCATGATTGGGGTATGATTGGTAAGTGCCTGATTTACTGCCTGAACCTGATTGGGATGTGCAACTGGTCCTAGAGAAGGCAACGGTCCAGTCACATGTTGCCTCAGATCTGTGCTAAGCTTAACAGCTTCTGTATAGGCATCAGTTAGGTTAGCTGGAGGGTTAGGTCTCCACTTTAGAAAGGTTGCTATAAGGCTATCCAATGCTTCATAATAGACTCCCAGGGCTGTATTGTTATCCAAAATATAAGGATCTTGAAGTCTGGTGTACGCATGGTGAAACCTATTATTGAAACTGGATATTGGTTTGTTGACCTCTCTCTTGACTCTAGTGAATTGCAAATACAATTCATTGGCACTGATAGGTATTCTAAACTTCTGTAAAAAGGCAGTTTCAAGATCATTCCAATTAAGAATTGAGCCAGATGGGAGGTGATTATACCAGTAAAAGGCCTCTTCTCCTAGTGAATAAGGGAACTACAGGCAACATCCTCATGAACAATCCCTCTATCCTTGAGACAGGTTTGGAAGATCCTCATGTGCTCTTCTACAGTCCTCTTTGGGTCATTAACATGGAACTTTGAACAAAAATGTTCAAGGTTTTTGGGCATTACATTGTAAGCGTTGAAAAACAAAGGAGATGGATTATTAGCAAGGAAGGCCATGGGAAAAAGTGGGGGTGGTGGTTGTGGTTGATTAATGATAGGTTGAGGTTGTTGAATGGGAACTACTTTAGGGATGGGTATGGCTTCAACCTCTGGATGTGAAGATATGGATGATGCTGGTGAGGGGATGGGTGATGATGATTCTCCCCTTTCTCGAGTCCTTCTTGACTTAGTGGGGAACTGTAATTCCTGTAAATCTTCCTCTCCTGCTGTAGATCTAGTGTTTCTTCTATATCTCTCAGGAGAGATGACGTTCAAGAAATGATCTAGTGTGCTCATTCAGGCCCTCCCTCTAGCGCCAATATGTTGATGGTGTTTTCTGCACAACAACAACTTAGACAAAATATAATATCCTATCTCTCTTGAAAGGTAATTTTCAACAATGAGTTATTAAAATCACCCCAAGGTCTCTCGGGTGTCAGGTCATGACAATGCATAAACAACTCAGATAATATGTGAAAATGCTAGTAATCACAATTGGACCTTACTACAAGCAAACTTTATCTTCTCACTTATCAGATTTTGTAATATGATGATCTCAAATCCTAAATCTGACCGGATGATAAAGAAATAGCAAAAGATAAGGGTGCGAAGAATGTGATAAGATCTAAACTATTTCTAGAATGAACAATGCAAATGATAGATATCTGGAATGGACCAATCTCAATCAATCAATTCCTGATCAACTTACAATGCAATATCACAAGAACGGAGCAATCTTCTAAGGCGTATAGATTTTCAAATCATAGATATGCATCCACAATCGAACTAAGCACAGATAAATGTATGGTCCAGGTTGACTTCACCAGTCTACTACAATCAGATAGTTACTAGGAGTATAGACCAGAGATTGCTACAAACATTCCAAATATGAAATTATGCACATCACTCACCAAATTAATTTAACTCTAAAATACTAAATCACAAATCTTTAAGCAATTTGAAAGATGAAACAATAGGAACCATGCAAGATAAACTAACACAAGAGCTATCACCAGGAAAACCACAATGTCTTCAATTGTATTAGATCATCAAAATGCTGCAACAATTCCACTGTTCTATTACAATGCTTGCTTCAAGAAAATACTACAAAATGCTCTAACCTAACTATATCAAACTATAACTCTTACTCTTTTATCCTTTTATCTATCTCTTACAATGAGGCATGCATGCCTTTTATAGCAAATTCTCAAGACATGTGGCCCAGCCAAACATTTACACAATAAAATTAGCCAAAACAGGTCAGCCTCAAGGAATTTCAAAATAAGGCATACATTAAATGCCGATACATCATCAAGGTCGGCCTAGACACATTCCCCAATGTAGCCCGGATCAATACATGCCCTATAATAATAGGGAAGCACAAATCTCAAAATGGCATTAACTACCACCTCCCTTATCCTTACTCCGGGCCAACGACCCTTGAACCCCCAAAAACACTTTATCTAGCTCAGTGACAGGTGGCAAGGGCAAGATCTTAAGTCTGTATTCAATGGAGCCAATCTCCTCCTTACCGCCTAACAGTCTTACTCCAATCATCCTTGTAGGCTTGATATTTATCCATCATCGCTAGGTAGGTTGCTACATCATCCAGCTGGTGTCCGGTTATGACATTTTCAGAATCAGGAGCATAAACATCATGCCACCATGCCCTTAACTGTTCCGGGCTCAGGTACTTAGGAGAAATTTTCCTCCTGCCAGTCATAATCTCAAAAAAATACAATACAGCCCTCATAGACTCCAGTTAAATCACCATCTATTGATTTCTTTCATTTCTGAATCTTCCTCATGGCCTTATGCTGAATTTGCAAAGCCTCAAACCATTCCCAAGGTTCACTAAGTCTGGAGGAAGGAAGAATGCCATCCACAGCCAACTGATCTTTACCATATTCCATAATGACCTTGGATTTCTGCAGTAGAAGGTCAATGTCCTCCTTATCCTGGGATAGCACATATTCCAGCAATTCCTTGGCTCTGACTGCATCTTTCCCAACTGAAAGGATATCCTTGATTGCATTATCTCCTTTCATTTGCACATCCTTTAACCAATCCGTTGTAGTTTGAGCAGAAGCTTTCATCTTCTCAATTTCAGAAATGGTTTCTTTGGGTAGGAAACCAGGAGTAGCAAAGGAAGATGGATGAAGAGATTACAGAGGTTTCATTACATCCTCCAAGCATTTCTTAAGTCTCTCATTTTCCTTTCTCAGCTCATGCTTGGTCTGGGTCTCTTTCCTTAATCTACTAATTATCACAACACTGGACCCTTCATACTCTTCGATATCTTGTTCCACAGATGCTGGTCCAAGGTTAAAAGTCTGCACATTATAATCCTTACCAGTGACATCTTCTTTAGTCTTGTCTATAGCAGAGGTGGCAATGTGGATAACTTTGTTGTTTACTTCATCCATTTCTATTCTTGAAACTACCTTGGCGGCCTTCTTCTTCTTCCCTTTGCTGATCTTAGACAGCATCTCATCCCAATCCAAAGGAGTATCCTCAACAATGACTTGTTTCTTTTTCATAATCTCCTTTTCAAGCCAATCCGGGACAATAGGTTCCACCCGGATTTCTTCTGTTCTTGCCTCTTCATGCTGTTCTATTATTTTATCTTCTTCCTTTTCAGGGAGTTGCTCACCTTGATCATCTTTTTCAATCTCCTCCTCCTACACCGGTGATGGAGTTCTAATGGGGACATTCTCCTTTTCAGGTGATCCGTTGCCTTTGCTATTCTCCAGAGAATCCTCATATTGGACTAGTGGGGAAGGGTGCTTTTCCACCTCTTCGACTTCAAGTTCAGCTGTCGTACCAAAGAGTTCCCCCTCCTTGAATGGCTCCGCCTCTCCACTCGTTTCTTGTTCTTGATGGGCCGTTTCTTGCTCAGGTGCACTTGGCGAAGGGGAAGTAGCCTTGGGTTGCTCTACAACTGGTGCCTCCGAAGGAGGATCTATCTTTTGCATAGTTTCCTTAGGGGATGGAGTCCTTGATCTCCTCAAATAAACTTTTTTCTTTTCCCCTGAACTTTCCACATCAACAATCGGTGTCTCACCTTTGGAGGTATCTTGACCCTTCTTCTTTGAAACCCTGGTGGTTCTTGTCTTTTGTGGTGGTGGAGGAACATCCTCTTCTTCTGGCTTTCCAAATCCTTCCTCATTAGAGGACCTGCCTATCTTCAAAGCTGGACTTCTTTTCTTTCCTTTTGGTTTTCTCTTTGGTTCTAGCTCACTTTCTTTTGGGCCTCTGATTTTTATCTTGAAAGGTGAGCTCCTTTAGTTTTCCCTTTGGGATCATCTTCCCTGGATTCTTCTGAAGTAGACATAGGATTAAGATTTCCCATCAAATTAAAGGTACAGGGTACCTTCTCACTCTCCAACTCCCAAATCTTATGTTTTAGCCATGAAGTAGTAAATCTCATAACAGGAGCCATTAGGTCCTCCAGCTCAGTCACCTCATCATCGTTCCAATTTATCTCTCCAATTGATCTGCCGTTAACAGACTCATAGGCATGATCTTGCACCAAGTTTCCATCATCCTCTAGTTGGTCAGGGATTAACTTAACATTGTATTGCCTAATCACATAGACAGGAAGCCTAGAGTACCTTTTCTTCCTTGCCTCAAAGTCATCTTTGATATTGGCCCAATAGTCCTCTAGGTCATCCTTATGCCGGTATTCTTTGGTAGCCTTCTTATGTGCTTCCCCTGTGATATCAAAATTTGTCCTTTTGGAATGGAAGGAGAAACCATGAGCTGCCAATTCATCCCCTGCTACTTGTGCTAATTGTATAGAAGGGCACACCTCTGCTACGCCAATTTGAGGAGGGAAATCCCCACCGAAACCTATTTTATGCTTCTCCTTTTTGACAATGGCATCAAACTCACATATCTGTCTAACAATTTCCAATAACACAATATGATCAGTAGGGTACCGAGGTAACGTGTATGGAGCAGCCGGACATCCATCAATTCTGATGTAAGAGAAGGTGGGAAATTGAATGAACCAGGCTCCGTATCTCTTTATTAGCTCCTTCACTCCCTCTAACAATCTCACATGCTCCACATTTTGAAGCAACCTAGTGATATGCATTGTGAATGCATCATTGGCTCTTCGGTAATCTCGGTGTCCTAGGTGCAATTTTGGGTATATCTCATAGACTATGTCCTGTCCAAATGTCCCCTATGGATTCAAACCCCTATATGGGTAGAATCTAGCCAACACATACATTACATAAGAAGACATAGTGAACTTCTTTATCTCTAGGACATCCCTTAGCTGTTTATCAATCATAGTGCTAATAAGTCCCGCCCAATGATAATCGGTACCCTGCTCAATCTTGTTTATCACATGAACCATCCAATTCTCTAACACTCCAGCAGTCTTCAAACCCGCCACTTTATTCAAAAATGTGATTGCATCATAGATATCCAATCTGAATTTAACTCTATGCAACTGCTTGGGTAGTTTGGAATAGTGTGACTTTGGCTTCTCCAACCAAGCATTAATCATTTGTTGAGCTTTGGTGGGCTCATTCTCATAATATGTTCTAGCCAAGTCCATGTTCAGAGCGAACATAGAAGGAAAATCTGGCATGTCAAAGGCTTGGGTGATAGAAACAGGACTAAAATTCACCAAGACCCTTCCCTTAGTGCTGACAACCCTTTGTGTGTCAAAGTCATACTGCCGGGCAGACTCTAGAATCAACTCATAGCATTGGATTGCAGGAGGGAATCCTGCCACATGAACTAACCCGGACTTCATCATTCCTTGTCTCAGGACCGACAGATCCTTTTGAGCTATTCTCTTTTTAAACTCCTCATATTGCCATGCTCCAACATTGGTGTCAAAGACCTCAGGCCACACAGAAGATATCTTGCTTTCCTTCAGCTGACTCCTGGTATCCAACCTTAATCTTTCTGCCTCTGAAATGGAGGACCCCTCCGTGTCTCCTTTAGATTTTCCCGTAGCGGCCTTACTTGATTCAGCCTGCATTCACAAAAGAATGTCATGAGTATCCAATTTTCATACATGTTTTAATCCAAAGGTTAGCATAAAATCATATGAAGCAATTAAAATATGCCACAAATCATCAATCTTTGAAAATCTAGAAAAATAAAGCAATCCGGGAAAACAAGGTAAACCGGGAAAATCCAGTCGGGGTGGAATTTCAGAGAAATCCGACCGAGACGAATTCTTGCTGCAAGACATCATTCGCTAAATAAATCGTTAGTATGGACACAAGTTTATGATATTATCATGAAATCCATCCATTAGCAATAAGAAATCAGCATTTAGCATTTACTCCATTAATCCTATCTTCGAGAAATCGAAAGAAATAAAACAAGACAGGGAAACCAGAAAAGTCCAGACAGGAAGGATTTTCGCCGACAGTTCAAATATTCTGAAATTCGCTATACCTCACGGAATTGGCTGAAACTGGGAAAATCCGGGTGCGCAGGAATTCCGCGGAGACCTCAGAAACCCGATGAAAGACAACACGCGAACCAATGACTGAATGAACATGCAAAACCTTGCTCACTTGGATTCTAATGAATTCAAAATTGATGCCAACCAACAAGATTCAGAATGTAAATGAATTTAAGTTTCCAAGGCTTTCAAATGACGAGTCCTCATGGCAAAACAATGATGCCTTAATTTCAATGAATAAACCTCCTGCCATGAAAACCAGGGTTATTTCGGGGTTTGAAATACTACCCGTAAGTATGAATCTAAAGCATTCAAATCTTCACAAGGCAGGAGACTAGTTTAACCTTGGCTGAAGATTTCAACCATTCTTAACAGTTTCGAGCAAAACACCCAAAACCCTAATCTCGCCAAATATAATGAATTGCGCACCTAGAACAAAATCCTACCCCGAACGCCCATCAACACTAACCCATCTGACATTTATTGGGAAAAAAAAGTAGTGCATAGTGCGAGTGATGAAAATTCACAAAAATGGGTCAAACCCTAATTTGATAAAAACAAAATCGTGACCAAGCATAGGCCGACCCGAAATGACCATCAATCAACTCAGAAAAAACTCAATCATCGCGCAAGAAAATGAAAGGGCCAATGACAACTTACCATGGAACATCCTAAATGAAATTAAGACCAGAAGAAACGACCACAAAGAAAATATGCCCTGGCAATGAAAACCTTAATCCGCGCTCCACCAATCCACACGCAAGTAGCTCAAGGTCAATGATCAAAGCTCGAACAGGGAATGCACTCAGACGCCAAGGCAGAAAACAAGTGAATAATGAAATTAAAATGATGCCCAAGAGACTTTAAATCCATCCCTATTCACGTGTGAGAAAAGGTACTTGAGCATTAATGACCGACAAGACACATCTGAAAAAATCCGAAAACCTGAGCCCAGGACAGAATTTCGGAAAAACCCAAGCCTCACAGAAAATCTGGATAAACCCAAATTCCGCGGATACGACAGAAACCGAGATTTTAATGAAGTCCGGGAGTTTTACTCAGTTCGGGAAAATCCGCCAGAACCGAAAAAATCTCGATGTCAAGCAGAAACTCGGATTTAGAAGATTAAGCAATGAACAAACAATGAACCAGGACCCGAAAAATCCCGGATTCAGGTCAAAACCCAGATTTTCACTAAAAGCCAATTTAAACCAATTTAAGCCTCAAGGCAAGACCAAGGCCACCAAGGCCAACATCCCAAGACTTTAAAAAGACAAATCTCATAAAACCAAAGGTCAAAATTCATCACGAAAAGAGGGTCCCCACTCCAAGTGGGGCGTGCATGCAAAACTACACAACAGGTGTGATAGTAGAAAGGTCTTGCCAATAGGAAACTCAGATGTTTACCAATATAAAGCACACAATGGATTAGGGAGACCCTGCTTTCTTCATGCTGATATGAACCCAGATGTGGATGTCGATCGTTGTGACAATGAAAAAGTTCTGCCGACTACCTACAGCAAACATATGTTAACACATAAGCAACATGGGTCGGGGAGACCAAGATAGACCAGTGCCGATATGGACCACGCCATGAAAAATGCATAACTCAATGGATTCAAAGGGGCAATAGGGAAAAATGTAAGCAAAATGTACCTGTGGTAGGAGTTATTTGGAAAAGATGAATGTGAACACTATGTAAAATCATCAGATTTTTACAGTTCTGACATGTTGCACAAAAAATTAGACACTATATACTAGCACATCAAGATCCTCTGAAGTATCTACTTTCTAAAGCAATGCTCATAGGGTGGACAACTAAATCGGTTATGATCCTGACAAAACAAAAAATTGAGTATGTAGAACAAAAGGCCATTAAAGGACAAGTAAGTGCAGACCAACTAGCAAAGGCACTAATATATTTAGAAAACCCACTGATATCAGAGTTCCTTGATGAGTCCATCTTTAACATAAGCATAGAAAATCATTGGAAAGTATATTTTGATGGATCCTACACAGAACATGGGTTAGGATCAGGAGTCTTGTTCAATACAACACAAGGAGATTGCATACCCAAGTCATACATGTTGTCTTTTCCTTGCGCAAATAACATTACAAAATATGAAACTCTTGTTATAGGACTCAGAATTGTATTACAATGGCAGATCATGACACTCAAGGTCTATGGAGACTCGCAACTTATCATCAACCAGGTCAATGATGAATACTAAATGAAGGATGAAAAATTGACTCCATACAAGAAACTGGTGGCAAGCCTCAAAGAATTCTTCATTGACATCATGTTTGAGCAAATACCGAGGGCAAACAACAGAGTAACAAATGTTATGGCAACAATTAGATCGCTATTGGATATCCCACGCAATGTCCCTAAGCAAGAATTCCTTGTAGAGCAGCTTCTTGTACTAGCTTTCAAGGTACCCGAGTATGAATTTGCATGTAAAATTGTTGGTCCCAATGACCCTTGGTATCATGACATCTACACCTACTTGAAAATAGGAGTCCTCCCCATTGCTATCACCCCAAACCTTAAAAGAACATTTGTTAAGAATTCATCCCACTTTTTTATATCTTAGGAGACACCCTATATTGTAGGGGTATCGAATGAACCTTGTTACAATGCCTTAACCCTAAGGAATATTTGATTGCTTTAACTAAGGTACACAATGGAATTTGTGGATTACATTCGAGTGGTATGACCTTGGCCAAGAAACTACTAAGGATGGGGTACTATTGGCCTACGATGGAAAGAGAAGCTCATGACGATGTTCGAAGGTGTTTGCAATGTCAATAGCATGGGGATCTCATCCATGCACCAACTCAGGAGCTCCAACCGATTATAACACCTTGGACCTTTTCACAATGGGGGATTGATCTCATTGGTAAAATCACACCCAACTCATCTAATGGACACAAGTTAATTATCACCACCACTGAGTACTTCATGATGTGGGTAGAGGCCATTCCCATGACCTATATTACAAGAAAGTAGATTTCCAAGTTCATCCTCAACTACCTAATTTTTCGCTATGGTGTCCCTCAAGCCATTATCTTAGATAATGGGACACCTTTCAAAAAATAGGATGTTAAAGACCTATGCCAAAAATTCAATATCCAACATCGCTACTCCACCCCATATTACCCCCAAGGTAATGAACAATCTAAGGCTACAAATAAAACCATCTTGAAAATCCTAAAGAAAACAATCAATGACGCTAGTCATGATTGGCACTTACATCTAAATCTCACCTTATGGGCCTATCGAATGAGTATCCACATACTTATAGTTGTAACCCCATTCTCCCTGGTCTATGGATCTGAAGCCATCCTTCCTATTAAGATCCGGCTCCCATCATTAAGAATATCAGGTATCATGGTTGAACGAGTTGGAGCTATTGGATGAACGGTGCATGGATTCCTTGAACCATCTGCAAGTCTATCAAAACTGTATCAAGAGGAGCTACAACAAGAAGATCAGGAGTCAGAACTTTCAAGTCAAAGAGCTTGTATTGAAGGAGAATCAGAAAAATGTTCCAAATCCAGACAAGGGAAAGTTTGAACCCAATTGGTTGGGACCATTTTTTATTACTGCACGTTATAAATCAAGAGCATATTAGCTATCAACACCCGAAGGGGAGCCTCTGCAAGAACCCATGAACAACTCCCATCTCAGAAAAATTTAGGCCTAAGATTGCAAGGTATAAATCTAGAAAAATACAAACAAAAATAAAAAAAAGGATTGAAAATAGTAAAGAAAAAAATCATCCTCTAGTCAAAAGTGCTTTGGTAGCACTTTGGGAAAGTACCTTGGTGAAAACCTGGAAAATAGGCACCTTGTGTAAATAAGCACTTTCCATCCACCATGATCTCTACTAGCTTGTTCTACATCCATCACACTTCCATTGATCTTTCGATCACCCATCCATGTCTGCATCATAGCATGATCCTATGCTTGTATCATGATCGTTCCTAGAACTACTTGGCACATTCCTAAGGCTAGTTTGTCATGCATATATCAGAGTAGTCAATTGCATCACACATTGGGGGCATGTTATTATACTTAAATTGGATCAGATTCATGTATATTCTTGAGATCTTCCTTAAAATCAAAAAATCCAAAAATATTCAGAAAATCAGAAAAATCCAAAAACATTTAGAAAATTAGAAAAATCCAAAAAAATCAGAAAATCAGAAAACCCCAAAAACATTCAAAACATATCAAAATCCAAAAACAGGTCAAAAAGTAAAAAAAAAAAAAGTCATCTTGTTGAACTATGGTTCTCTGAGCTCTGAACATAGGTAGGTCCATCATCGATGTGCCCCTGAGACATATTAGGTCAGTCCTTTAGGAGTTTATCATAATAAATTAAGAATCCATATGTTCATATCTTATCAATAAATGAGTTTGTGTCAGTCAAACTACGTGGTCTCTACGTGTATAATGTAGGCAAGGCTAATCTTTTATTAGCCACCAAGACCCCTAGGATAGGTCTTTAGGTTAGGTTCTTGGTCAAAATCTAAAAAAAAAAACAAAATAAAAAAATATTGAAAAACCCAAAACAGCCTCAAAACATTCCAAAAATACCAAAAACATTCAAAAAACCCACAAAAAACATCCATCTTGTTTCACGTTCACCCGCAATAAACATCCACTCATAATAAATCATCATCATCCCAACCTTTGGTGACACAATTACAAACAATTCTAACAATTTAAGAGTGAAAACTCAAATGTCAAGGGTCTCAAGTCTAGGTCAGTAGGTAAACAAGTTGGTAACCCCTTGGTACTAATAGCCCATCATCCAGTTCGTCCAAAATCATTTGATAACATCATGTCCTAGGATGCATCCTTCCTACAATGGACATCAACATCGGGCATCACCATATTTTATTCTAGGCTAAAGGTATGAAGAACATTGGCTTGTTTGTTTACTTGATCTTTGTCTTGTTGATTTATCCTATTGCGCTCGTTCCAATGACCTCTCGATGATGTCTAATCAAAATAATTTAGAGAAAGGGCTGGGGAATTGATCATTATCTTTTATCTATTGTGCTTGTTGGATATTCTTGTAATATAACTTTGGTCATGCATGTTTTGTTTGGTTTGTAGGGAGGGTTTTTTAGGTGTCTTATTGACCACATAGGAAGGCTTACCTTTCTATGTTTTGGTCTGGTGTAGGAGCACCTTTGAACAAAATTTTTCAAACAAGCTTGATCATGTGTAGGCTTTAGGATTTTGGGGTAATATGCACTAAATCAGGTCAAGGAGACCATTTATTAATGTATTGGGTCATGTTTAAGAGGTCATTATGTGTTTAGGTGGTTTAGATTGCAAAAAGTGCAAACATATGGAAAAGTTGTTAATTGTGCAAAAATGCAAAATTGAAAAGTTGTAAAAGGGAAAATTAGGAAGTCTAATGGTCATATAGATTTGAATGGCCATTTCAAGTAGTTGAAACATTTAATTTTGATAGGAAAACACTTTAAATATGTGAAGAAGCTTGATGCAATGGTTGTTGAGACATTTTTGAAGTTTGGCATAATAATACTACTCTATTTTCATAATCTTCTGTATTTTCTATAGTTGTAGGGTCACTATACGGCCTGTACAAAATATTATTGATTCAAATTGAATTGGATTGCATAGTATAATGTCTTAGCTTTCATTTTAATCTACTTTTAAGGGTTTTCATTTATTTAAGTGCATTTTATAGTTGAATTTCAGATATCGGGTTTGAACTTGCAAGGGTAAGGGTTTTGAAAGTCTTCAAAAATGAAAAAATGACCCATTCCACTCTCCGTGGCCACTATATCTTGTGAAATTGGCTTGATACATTAGTGAATAGGTGTGTAAATGTGGTGAGGGTGCAGGGGAGGCCTAAAGTAGTGTTGGGAATGAAGCCCTAGGTGGGAAAATTGTGTTTTCCATGTGAAATTGTGAGGTTTTGGTATGGTAAAGTGGGAATTATGTTGAGGAAGCATTGTTTGATGATGGATTGAGTATGTACATGCCTAATAGGTCTTGATTGAAGTACTTGCAGGGTTGTGTGAGGGTTAGGAGTGAGGTTTTCAATAAAACCCTAGGTAATTGGCTTGTAAAGAGGGTTTTTGGTTTTGGCACTTTGGGGTGCGAGTTTCTAATTTTTTTTTTGAGTATTATTAGGTTTGGACACCTGTAGATTGCTTCCCACATGAGTTTGGAGGTTTAGGAAAAGATTTGTGAGAATTTTCTTTGTAAAACAAACCTAGTTTGGGGTCTAGTTGGTGTGTAAATCTGGTTTTGGAGAAGATTTTTCAAAGAAACCTATTGTGCCTTGTTGATATGTGTTTGTGCACCCTAATGGGTCCCTGAAAATTTATTGGTCCTGGTGTGAGAAGACCTTATCTAAGAGATATACCCAATTGAGTTAGTTTGCAATGCTACAAGGAATTGTGAGAATTTGATGTGGAGTGAATTTTGAGGATTGGTGACTTGATATTTGTTGTGGTTGCTTGAAATTGTGTTGTTTGTAGGGAGGACCTCCCTTCATTGGCATCAAGTGGTATCAAAGTGAAGGTAATAGATCTTTGTGGAAGAAGATTGCAGTTTGTGAAAGAAAGATTGGAAGGTGAAGAGGGAAAACTAAGAAAATGCCTCCTAAAGGAAAGAATGTGGCAAAGGAGATGAATGAATTGAAGGGTTAGTCTATTAGATAGATCAGAGAATTGAAAGAAAGGTTGGAAAACTTGGAAACAAATAAAAGAAGAGAAGAAGTTGAAAGCAGTGATTTAGATGATGAAGATGAAGAAGAGTTTGAAGATGTTGAGGGAGAACTTGATCCAGAAGATCAGAGTGGCCAAATTATTGAAGGCGAACAAAAGTGACATGCATAAGGTGAAAATTGATGTTCAAAATTTTGGTGGAACCCTGAATGAAGAAGAGTTACTGGATTGGATAGCATCTTTGGACAACTATTTTGAGTGTGAAGACATCCCTAAAGAACAGAGAGTTAAGATTGCAAATAAAAAGCTTAAAGGCCATGCACTTTTGTCATGGGATTATCTGCAATCAGAGAGAAGGAAGCAAGGTAAATCCAAAATTGTAACATGGGACAAGATGGTAACCAAGATAAAAGGTAAATTTCCCCCTTCTGATTATTCTATTTAGATGTTTAAGAAGTTACCAAGTTTAAGGCAAAAGGAACTGGATGTAAAAGCATACACTGAAGAGTTTTACAAATTAAGTATGAGATCTAACCATAATCAGAATGAGGATGAGAATATTTTTGGGTACTTGGGTGGTTTGAGATTGAATATACAAGATGAATTGACTTTGACAAGTCCAAGGAATGTAGAAGAAAGTTATCAAATGGCATTGAAGGCTGAAGAAAAAGTAAAAAGAAGATAAGAGAAAATAGTTAGAGGAAGAGGATCTTTCTCTTCTCTAAGAAAAACAAATGAGAACCAAGAGGATGCACCTAAAAGAGAAGACAAAGTTGCAGATTTGGTGGTGGAAGGAATCCTAACATTTTTGTAGGTAGATGTTTCAATTTCCAAGAGTTTGGTCATCCTTCTTACAAGTTCCCTAAAAAATTTGGTTCAACCTCAAGTGAAGGAGAAAGGAAGAATGAAAGAAGAGCACAAATTGTTCAAGAGGATGAAGCTGAGAGTTCAAAATCCAATAGTATTCATGCTGCTCTTGAAGTAGGTGAAAGTTTGATGATGAAGAGATAATTCATGAAGACATCTAAGGAGAAGGTGTTGATTCAGAGAAGAGCATTATCTAGGACAACTTGCAGATGCATAAACAAGGTATGTAAGGTGATAGTGGATTCAGGATGCACTGATAATTTGATATCTAGTGACATGGTAGACAAACCGAATTTGGAAAGATTACCTCGAGAAAATCCATACAAAGTGTCTTGTGTTAGTGATAAAAAATCCATTGTGGTGAGTGAACAAGCTTCAGGTGAGTTTCAAATAGGTAGGTACAAAGATAAGGTTGTTTGTGATATTTTTCCTGAGTTGTTGCCATGTGTTTCTAGGAAGGCCTTGGTAGTTTGACAGGTTAGCAATCTATGATGGAAAGAAAAACACTTACACAATTGAAAAGCATGGAAGAACATTCATTTTAACTCCATTGGTTGGAGAGGCAAAAGAACAAGGTGAGATCATCATGATTGGAAGAAAAGAGTATGAATCTGGTAGGAATTTCAAGGTTTGATACTGTTGGGATAGTAGATAGGGAAAATGAAGACAATAAGTAGTCAATTGTGAAGAAGAATGCTTCCTTGTGGAAGAGAAAAGATGAAATTTTGTCTTGGTCTGATACAATGCAGCATAAGAGTGAACAACCTATGGAAAGGAAAGAAAAGTGTGATGGAATCATAGTTGGGACAATCATGTGCCCTGCAGTAATGAAGATAGTGTAGAGGTAGTTGAATGGTGATAAAACATAGGTTTGTAGGGTTGATGGGACAGTGGAAAAGATAGTTGCAAGTCTGATAGATGTACCTAAGTGTGATTGTACAATTGTTAACAAGACTGATAGGGGAAAAGGTGGAGGTAAGAAGGGTATAGAGAAGGGATCTAAGCATGAAGAAAAGGGAGAAGTAAGGACATTTGGTGAGGGTATGTGTACAATTTTAAAAGAAGGTACAACATTAGTGTTTGATGGAAGAGTTGAAGAACACCCCACAATACAATGTGTATAGTTGGAGCATGAAACAAGTGATGACATGGAAAAGGATGTCAAGTATAGTGAAAAAAAGAAGGAAAGATGAACCTGAGAAAGGAGTTCAAGAAGTTTAAAAGCATGAAGATCACAAAGGAGGACAAGTTAGAACAATCTTTCCAAGAGTCTTAGAAAAATTACAAGTTTGGGGTGTATGGTGCAGGAGCACCTTTGAACAAAATTTGTCAAACAAGGTTGATCATGTGCAAGCTTTAGGATTTTGGGGTATTATGCACTAAATAAGGTTAAGAAGACCATTTATTAATGTATTGGGTCATGTTTAAGAGGTCATTAGGTGTTTAGGTGGTTTAGATTGCAAAAAGTGCAAAAATATGGAAAAGTTGTTAATTGTGCAAAAATGCAAAATTGAAAAGTTGTAAAAGGGAAGATTAGAAAGTCCAATGGTCATATAGATTTGAATGGAAATTTGAAGTATTTTAAATGGTTGGTTTTGGTGGGAAAACACTTTAAATATTTGAAGAAGCTCGATGTAATGGTTGTTGAGACATTTTTGAAGTTTGGCACAATAATACTACTTTGTTTTCATACATCTTTTGTATTTTCTGTAGTTGTAGGGTCACTGTATGGCTCGTACAACATCTTATTGATTCAAATTTAATTGTATTGCATAGTAGACTATCTTATATTTCATTTGAATCTAATTTTAAGGTTTTTCATTAAGTTTAGTGCATTTTATAGTTGAATTTTAGAGACCAGGTCTGAACTTGTAGGGGTAAGGGTTTTGAAAGTCTTCAAAAAATGAAAAATTGACCCATTCCACTCTTTGTGGCAACTGTATCTTGTGGAATTGGCTTGATACATTAGTGAATAGGTGTGTAAATGTGGTGAGGGTGTAGGGGAGGCCTAAAGGAGTGTTGGGCATGAAGCCCTAGGTGGGAAATTTTGTTTTCCATGTGAAATTGTGAGGTTTTGGTATGGTAAAGTGTGAATTATGTTGGGGAAGCATTTTTTGATGATGGATTGAGCATGTACAGGCCTAATAGGTCCTAATTGAAGTGGTTTCAAGGTTGTGTGAGGCTTAGGAGTGAGGTTTTCAATAAAACCCTAGGTAATTAGCTTGTAAAGAGGGTTTTTGGTTTTAGCACTTTGGAGTGTGAGTTTCTAAATTTTTTTTGAGTATTCTTAGATTTGGACACCTGTAGATTTCTTCCCACATGGGTTTGGAGGTTTAGGAAAATATTTGTGAGAAGTTTCTTTGTAAAACATACCTAATTTTGGGTCTAGTTGGTGTGGAAATTTAGTTTTGGAGAAGATGTTTCAAAGAAACCTATTGCGGCTTATTGATATGTGTTTGTGCACCCTAATGGGTCCTTGAAATGTTGTTTCTCCTAGTTTGAGAAGAAATTCTCTAAAAGATATACCCGATTGAGTCAGTTTGCAATGCTATAAGGAATTGTGATAATTTGATGTGATGGAGTGAATTTTAAGGATTGGTGATTTGATAGTTGTTATGGTTATTTGAAATTGTGTTGTTTGTAGGAAGGACCTCCCCTGATTGGCATCGTGGTCTAAGATGTTTAAAATATCTAAACTACATTCTAAATAAGGTTTCATATGCCAAGTCTGAACAAGGATACTCCTATATGATTGTCAAGTCAAAGTCCACCACACTAAGTACAATGCCATCCTAGTTCTTTATAACTTGATGCATCATAGCTATGTGTGTTATCAAAAATAAGGTAAGTAAGCTCTTTTAAAATGCAAAAATCATCATCATTCATCATCATATCTAATAAATTCTTGGTAGATCATGGACTTGTTGGATCCTCTTGTCATCATCTCATTTCTTTTTTCTTCTCTTTGCACTAACATGGTAGCATGATAGTCAACCAAACATCACCAATGCATCCATCCTACATCCACAAACTTTTAGCATACCACATATCATCCATATCATATAATAGGAAACACCAATCATTTCACATGCATGACATTTCCATCGTTGCACCATAATATAGATTGGTTATTCTAAGCATCCCATATACCATACATTTGCATCCATTGCATAGTCATATAGACATCATCACATCATCCATACATGCATCATAGAAAGGATACTAGAAAATAAAAAGAGCATATCATAACATATCATAACATCTCATAATTATAACGTCTCACATCATCCATTTTGCATTATCATTTGGGGAAAAATATAGATCTGTTAGTCTAAGGATCTTAGAATTAGTTGCATACCATAAAAATTTGCATTCACACATCCATACTGCAAGCATCATCACCATAAAAGTGTATAGAAATAATATAGAAAAGAAATGCATCCATAACATCCATGAACATTTGCATAATCATACATCATATCACATCATATAGAATCACATTGCATATACATAGAAAATAAAATGTATCCATCCATAGGGCATAAATAAAGTGAACACATCACATCATAAATCAATCATATCTATATCATATATATAAAAAAATCATCACCGTCATGGTACAAATCTGACTCAAGTGTGTGTATACCAATCAAGATACAATGCCCATAGGGCTATCAAAAATGAAGCCTGTGAGACTATCTCAAAGAAAATTAAGTGATGATAAAAAACTGTACACAACTGCTAGCCCTAGTGGCTGCTCCCCTCACCTGGATGCCTCTCTGGATGATCATCTACATGTTGAAACCCTATCTACTGGGAGTAATCTGGCTATTGAAGAGTCATGGGTACAACCTACTAATAATGAAATATGTAATACTTTTCCTCCTAGACAACATCATGGTAGATCTATGCTGGAATGGTCCTACCCTCAGATGTGGCAACCATGCTCTCTAGCTATAGTCTTCAACCAACCTCCTGAACTAACTAAAGCTATGTGGCCTACCTCTATTGGGGCTTGTGATCCCTCTCGATAGTAAGGGCCTAGACCTACTACCTAGCTTGATCTCTCTCTACCATAACAACCTATAGCTGCTCCTGTAATCCCTATACCTGTCCCTACAACTGCTATATCTGGACATCTCATGGATCCCTAGGTTGTTGTGGCTGATTTGGCTATTGATTTGGATGCTAGTCCGACTGTTGATCTGGTTACTAGTCTAGCTGCTGATCTGGCTGTTGTGAAGGTTTCCCATCTTGAGGTGGTGCTTCGGGAACCTATCTTGCCTATGCTCTCTGAGTACTTCTTCCCCAAGGTCTCCCTCATGGAAGTGCCACTCCTGGATCTGTCAGCTGGAGCAGAGGTGTAAACCAATCATTGTATGTATGAGTCATCCCTGGATCTGCTGACCCTTGGGAATAGGCCCATGGTTTACCAACCAATTGTTGAAAGCAATCAACTACATCAGATGCTATAATCATCTGTCCCCACGAAGTCTCTCAGGATGATCTAGTAAAGATGGCAGTATACTAATCATCTAGCCGATCTTGAACCTCCCCAAACTGTTGGCCACCCTATCTGGGAGATAACACTCTATAATCATATGCTCCCTCCCTTACATTAGTTAGGTCTGTCAAGCATAAAACAATTGTTGTACATCATTGTATCATGCAGGAATCTGTAACCAGCGGCACCAGTAGAAAATTGCCATCTCATCTAAAAATCAGTACTAGTAAGATAGACCTAGCTGTCATGTATGTCTTAAAGTGATCCCACCCTTATATCTCAAAATCAATGGATCATTGAGCTCTATAACAACCAAAGTAACAATCGGTTGGAGCATGACAATATGCTTCTAGGCCCAAATATTCAATAGTGTCACTCCGGTACTAATCACTCAACTATCACAAGATGGAAAATCATGTAAATAGTGGTACAGTGAGGCCAACATGACTGGTCCCCAAGAAAACATGGTCCTCTAGTAAAGCATCCTCTCCTAGGCCAAGCCCCATCCCAAACTGAAATCTACCTCATCGATCTGGAGCTACTAACCCGCATATAATAGCAACAATAATCAACCTCAAATTCAGCACCCAACCTCTGTAATACTCAAAGTCAATCTGGACCTCAGCAAGAACAAGGTCCTCTACCTCCATAAACTCAAAATGTGCATCACTACCGACATTTATATCATAGATCACACAGTCACCATGTATTGACAACCGTAGGATCTGAAATACATCCTCTAAGGTCACGATCTCCTCGCCAGTGGGAAGGTGAAAAGATGAGGTCTCACTGTGCCATCACTCGCATAATGTGGTCATCATCGCTAGGTGAGTCTAGACAATGAGTGCATAGGCTACATACCAGAGAACAATCTCCCCTGGGTGCTCCTGTCATAACTTAGGTAGATATTCCAATCTACATAGGTTGGATAGTGTTTTGCATCCATAAAGCCACGATGTCAAAATTCCCAAAAAGATATGACCCTGTTTGGAGTTTTCAACCCCAAAACAATGAATGCGTCACAATTTTTCAAAGCATCACCATTTGTAAAACTCCAAAAAATGAGGCTGAACTCTTTAAAAATGCAAAATCGACCACGGTGTCACCATTTACACATGCATCACCCTTTGACCAACAATCCCTAATCTCAAATCGGGCCAAGCGTCACCATTTACACAAGTGTCGCTATTTGAAAATTGAAACCCTAAAGCCAAATTGTGAACTATGTCGTGATTTACACTAGCGATGTTGTTTGAGCTATCAACGTCGCCGATTTGTAGTTTGCGCATCACCATATAGCGATGCTGGGGACTTTCACTCTTTAAAGCATAATAAATGCACTAAAAAATCAAATTTCAAAGTCGGGTTTGGGTCACATATTGGTTGTCCTATGCCTAGAAGTCTTTGGTACACGCGGAATCACTCATAAATGTGTCGGGGAAGCACTCATTGTGCCATTCTGTAGGAGGGTTAAAGCTCAAAAAGCTAGAACTTTCAAAGTATGAATGCAAAAATGAATGGAAAGTGACCCCTCCAAGCCTATTTAAGCATGGAAATTAGGGTTTTCTTTGCCCCAATTTAGTCGTGAAACTAGAGTTTTTCACCCCTGACACCTTTTTTTTCCCAACCAAAGCTCATTTCACGTCCTTTTTTTGTGTTTTGGCACATTTTTCAGCATCTT